>CAJQZN010036571.1:4942-29959 GCA_907164685.1 Colias eurytheme | reverse complement strand
ACACTAAATTTTTTTCCAACCCCGATAAAGAAGTTTCACTTCAAAAAATATAAAATAAACATCTTTGTTACGATTATATCTTTACTAAAAAAATGTAGTTCCACTTCACATTTCATTGCTATCCACATATTATAATGAGATTCAAAATTTAGGATCAGGTGAAATATCTAAGCGGTAACGCATCGGTGACCAAACCAACCACGAGTTGCTTATCCTGATTAGTTTGTATTAATGTTTCTCAACTATCAATATATCTACTAACTAATTGCTGCTAATCTGTTTAAAATAGAAGAGTATTTATTAAAATGAATATCGTGACTAAGTTAGTGCAGTAAGTAAGTAATACATATAAACCAGGCCAAATTTGTAAATTTATGTCCGATAAAATGTCTTCAAAAATGTCTATACGTCTCTTCTTTTTACTTTACGAACCGAACTTTCAAAGGAATTGTCAGCCAATAGTTGGCCCATGATATTATTTTTATTAAAATGTGTATGGATAAGGAGAATAATATCTTTTTAAATAAACAAGTGTAAGGCTAACATAGTCAGAAATACTTGAAGATTTATATTTAAATTTCTCCCTCTCAACTACTAGTGATTATCTTAGTAATTATCTTTGGAAAGGGAGAAATTGATCTTTTGACACAATTCTCGTTACCCCTACTATATTTAAATTACCTAAGATTAAGATCTAAACATAAATTATCAGCGACTGATAAATAAGGCGTCGTTTTTTCTTATGATCCAATAACGTTCTGTTGTATCCAGGGCACGAAGTGTGTGACTCTTGTATATACGCCCGGGAAACCGGGCTCTGCGCACTTCTTCCCGTATGAAACTACGCCGATTTGGAAGAAGAAGGTGGTGTATGTTTGAGGGTTCCACTGGAAAAAAGGATATATATTAGTCAATGTTATACAGAGTGGAATTTTGGAAGAAAAGTACTCGTAATACTGGGATTGAAAATTTTACATTTTGACAAGAAAGAAGACTGCATTGCATGAAAAAGATTCCTAGAAATTTCATGGTTTCCTTTCATTGGAATGACCAAGTTCATTAGAGAGATGTTATCCTTATAAATTGACCCTAATATCGATGTAAGCAAATATAAGTAAAGTAATGGTCATATTTTTAACAGATTTTGGTCGGTTCGATTCCTGGGCAGGCTCGGAAATCTTTTTGCGCATTTTTTTTATAGTACGCAGATAACAACACGCAACCGCGCCCGTTGCTATGGGCAACCGTCACAAGGCTAGTACTCACGATAGGCTGCATGAGCGGGCCGCCGCTGTCGCCCTGGCAGGCGTCCATGCGGCCGTCCTTGTGCCCGGCGCACAGCACGCGCGCGTCGATCACTTGCTGCTTGTACATGCTGTACGCGCTTGCGCACGCCGCGTTGGTCACCACGGGCAATTGGGCCACTTGTAAGTGGCTGGCTTTGGGACCCCCTGTAGATTGATAATACTTTTATTAGTAACAGTATTTAACACAACTTCGGTTAGTGACAATATTCACTTATCGACAAGCAACTTGTCCCGGATTGACCTGGGATAACAAAAATATAAAATACGGCCTGCGGCTTTGCTCGCGTAGATAATAAAATTAACTAGTTGAATAATAAAATGAACTTACGGTAAGCCACATCACCCCAGCCAGCTATGAGAGGATTGTACTTCTCGTATGTTTGAGCACGGAGTTTCTCGTCCTGCGGGATACAGATTGGTCGGATGAGACCTGAAACATTATTAACAGTATTTTTAAATCAAATCAAATCAAATCAAATCAGTTTATTTGCACGTATATGGTCATACAAAGGTGTTAATATACAATATTTATACACATATACTGCCATTATAGATGGCGTGCAAAAATTTTTTTTTTAAAGTACAATTAAATTATATTAAATTATCAAAAATATCTTTACACATTAATACATTCAATCAACAAAAAAAAAGACAATAAATTACAAAATACATTCAAAAATTACAATTAAATTATATTAAAACTCATATTACATTAATGTCATTATCATTCAAGTATTCCTTAACACTATAATAATTTTTAGCTTGTAGCAGTCTATATACTTTATTTTTAAAAATATTCGATGTTAATTCCCTAATTTTTATTGGTAGGTGATTAAAAATAGTGATTGCCATGCATTGTTTCTTTATAGCGCAAGGCGGATTTGATTTGATTTTGATTTAATGCGTTTGAAAGATTTTATGGATTTAAAACGGGGTTTATACTATTGTTTAACTAACTATGGTTATAAGTTATAACTTATAACGTTCCTTTCTATGGTAAGTTTCCCTCACAAACTATAAGCATAGTAAAATATAAACTAGCATCATTGTAAATATGGACCTATCCTCATTTTTTTATTGACAGGAGGGAAGCGCTTGACCATAATCTCGCCTGATGGTAAGCTAAGATGTGATGGTGCGCGCTTCTCTAGAAGTTCCCGTTCACTCTACGCAGGAAGACCTATACTGTATAGTATAGATAGTAAATAGAATAAGCAAGTACATAAAATTTTATATTAGTTAAGTAATAACACTTAAACTCACTAGAAAACGGAACATCCTTCTCCAAAACCAATATGCCAATATCGTCAGTGAAAGCCTGCGGGTTGTATAGCTCATGCTTGATAAGGCTTTTGATAAGAACGTCCACGGGTGTCGCTCCGTCGTCCTCTCTAGCTAGATCTAGCTCGCCTAGACGCACTACGTATCTGGAAAATAAAGTATTTATTGTTAAAATATCCCCAGAATTCGTACCTACTAAGTATTTGGCGTTAGAACTGTGTATAAAATTTTTTTTTTTTTTATATTATAGGACATTATTACACAAATCGACCTAGTCCCACAGTAAGCTCAATTAAGGCTTGTGTTGTGGGTACTAGGCGACGATAAATATAATATTTAATAAATACATATATGTATAGATAATAACACCCAGACCCAAGAACAAATAATTGAGTTCATCACACAAATATTTGCCCTGACCGGGGATCGAACCCGGGACCGTCGGCTCAGTAGGCAGTTGCTTTACCACTGCGCCAACCAAACCAGCTCTAACTGATCTATTAATGTATATAGGATGATACTGTTTTTGAAAATATCATGAAGATTATATAGAGCATTTATAATTATTTTAACACCTACAAAAAATATCTTAACACTATTTGTTATTAGAGCCGTGTATAAAATTGCCTGCTCTCTTAACACGTTCGCTGCATTACGAGATCTATCAGATACCTTGCAGGACTTTTGTTTTGTGCGTTGAATATAATCGTGTTTTTTCACTCCTTGCGGGAGGATCTAACTTGTAAAGTTCTTTAAGTATGAGTAGGATAAATATACATATTTGCTTCCTACTTAAAGCTGAGTTCAATAACATTAAAAAATAAATTAGAGATGGATTAGGTCCCTAACGCACAGTACTGTAATTATATTCATTCCTTGCGTTAGGAGATATGTCGGTACTCGTGGAAACGTAGGCCTCGTAGACGCAAGAGAGGGAGGGTAGGCGGCGCGGGCGCTGCTTGATTCGGTTTAGTGTTGTCCTAGCATCGATGTGGGAGCTCGCTCGTTTTGGAAATAATACTCGCGTATCTAGGTGTTGATTATTTTTTATAAACAATGAGTTCTTTTAAAAGAAAAAAGTGTAAAAAATCTATTTATTTTGGTGAGATTTCTAACAAACTCAAACTCAAACATTTATTTATTCAATTAGACTTCTTCTACAAGCACTTTTGAAACGACATTCCATATTTTTAACATTTACCACCGATTCGGAAAGCAGTATCTACGGAGAAGAACAAAAAATCAAAGCCGGATTATACTGCTGCATCGTCCAGTATAATAAAAATTTTGGAAAATGTTTGGAAAACGAATTGTTACCATATGCGTGCAATGCAAGCAATCAATTTGCTTACCATGTTTTAATGAAAAACACTTTGCATAATTAATAAAACTATTTCAATCGACAACTGACATTCCCATCACTACTTACTACACATATTGAACTATCTTCGGTTGCGGTACGAGATACAATCAATATCTACCAACTACGTCGGGTACCTTTCTTGTGTCAATACGTATTGAGAACACTCAGTCGAACATAATTAATTTAAAAAGTAATAAGTGTAAATATTGTGTTAAATCCGTGTTCATCACAAAGGACTTACCTTCAGTGTATCACAACCTAAAAAGTTTTAATAATTAACAGTGGTAAACACAAACTTAAGTTTAACAATTGTGTTGAATGATACTGACTTTTCTCGAATACCCTCAAGTTGAAAACGTAATATCAACCGGGAGCATTTATTAGTGTGCTTTTTTACAAAAACCGGTAAAACACCGAAGTATTGGAGCATTTATTACTGTGCTACTTTGACTTTTGAATTATTTTTATTACTTTTATTGTTCAACTTAAATTTGCATGATGGTAGCCTGCTCAGCGTGTAATGTGAATATTTTAGTAACCCAAAAAAGAATTAAATGCACCAATGGAAACTGCCATCACCTATATCACCAGGATTGTGTCAAGTTTAATGAAACAACTGGTTTACGTTCAAAATGGGTGTGCCCTGTCTGCGTGGCTTCCAGACCCAAGGTGGGAGACAACTCCAATACCCCCGTTCACGACAAAGTTCCTAGAGATTTGATGGCAATGCCAGTAAGCTCCGTGCCGACGACCTCAGACAATGACACGGTGATATTGGAAATTCGCAAGCTCCGTGATGAAATGAATTCAAGATTCGAAAATCAAGAAAAATGTCTAAATAAATATAACTCCACGCTTATTAAAGTCCAACAAGACTTAAAGGATCTTGGCTCTCAATTTTCTTTAATACGAGAAGAATTGGATGAAGCTGTAAAGTCTATAAAATTTTTATCAGACGCACACGACGACCAAATAAAAATAAATGAACATACTGAAAGTTCTCTTTCGAAAATTCTTGACGAGAACTCATTTCTCAGGTCTGAATTAAAATTATTAAATACAAAAATGGCTCAGCTAGAACAATCCACTAGAGACAACAATTTGGAAATTCAGTGTGTCCCTGAACAACGAAATGAAAATATTCTTAACATTATAAACAAAATAGCAAGCACAGTAAAGTATGATCTAAAAGACACTTACATCGCGGGTTTCCACAGAGTAGCTAAGTTGGATTCAGAATCAAAACGCCCACGCAATATTATACTGAAAATGAACAACCAACGTACCCGAGATGATTTCCTAGCCGCTGTAAAAACCTTTAACCGCCAAAACGGAGAGAAATTAAACACATCTCATATTGGCCTTGCTGGTGCTAAGTCGCCAATATTCATCTCGGAGCATCTCAGCCCTGCCAATAAACAACTTCACGCTGCCACTAGACTTGCTGCTAAAGAAAAGAAATACGACTTCATTTGGATAAGGAATGCCCGCATTTTTATTCGTAAGGATATTAAATCAGAAGCAAAGTGGGTAAAAAATTTAGATTTTCTAAAAACCTTGTAAACTTTAGCAACAACATATTTTCTCTTTACTGTATTTATTTTAAAATTCACTCTAAAATGTTATTACCAAAATGTACGAGGCCTCAGAACCAAAACAGAAGAATTTTACAAGTCTGTATTGTTAAATAACTACGATGTAATAATTTTAACCGAAACGTGGCTTAACAATAGTGTATTTGACCATGAACTTTTTGACCATCGTTATAATGTTTTCAGACGAGATAGATCGTCAACTTCTTCTAGTGAGAATAAACGAGATGGAGGTGGTGTCTTAGTTGCAGTGAATAACCGTTTTCGTGTTATAAGAAATTCCAACTGGGAATCAGCATGCGAAGACCTCTGGCTCTCATTAAAAATTAATAATAGTTTTTTAATACACATATGCGCTGTTTACATACCTTCACCTGTTAACTCGTCGTACCTCGAAACTTTTTTAAATAATACTACTCAAATCATACATAATGACGTGAACTCTCAGCGCTCTTCCACTTTTGTGATAGGTGATTTTAATCTATGGGAATTAGTATGGCAACGCGATCGTGATTTAAATTACCTAAAAACGTCTTCCCGTTGTAGTTCACTTAGTACATATTTCCTCGATTCCCTTGCATTTAACAATTTACAACAATGCAATGCTGTCGCGAATTCAAATGATCGTATTCTCGATTTAGTTTTAGCCAGCGAGCCGTCGCATGTCAACGTCTATAATGCTGATTTTCCTTTAGTTTCGATCGATGCGCATCATCCCGCTCTTAAAATTAATATAGAAAATCCATCTCAACGTCATTTGAAACCAAATAGCGACATTGTTTTATATGATTTTTATAAGTGCAATTACGAAGTAATAAATTTCGAACTGGAACAAGTTGACTGGACTTCCCAATGGACAAACGCCTCCAACGTTGACGAAATGGTCACAACTTTCTATGACACTGTATTAAATATTATTAAAAGTAATACTCCAGTACGCAAACTACGCAATGAAAAATATCCCACATGGTTTAGTCGCCCCTTAATAAAATCTCTTAAAGAAAAAGCTAAGTTTCATTCAAAATACCTAAAATATGGGAATCTCAGAGACAAGCTCCAGTTTGATTTACTTCGAAGGCGATGTAAGGACATGCTAGACCACTGCTACTCAGAGTTTAAAAATCACGCGGCTGATCATTTACGTCATCGTCCTAAGCATTTTTGGAAATTCTTTAAAGATAAAATGAGCAACTGCACAAATTTACCACATGAAATGGTTTTTAATAATACGGTTGTTAAAGGTGGTCAAGAAATATGTAATGCTTTCTCTGATTTTTTCCAATCAGTATATTTTTATTCTTCGAATTCAACGACACTATCCAAAAATATGCATGATGCAGATACAGACAGTGGTGTCGCCCCTTTTAGCACGTTGGTGATATCTGAAAAAGAAGTGTTAAATCGCTTAAAACTTTTAGATGCCAATAAAGGCCCAGGACCCGATGCAATACCACCAATATTCTATAAAAATTGTGCCAAAAGCCTATATGTACCACTTACTCTAATCTTTAACGAATCATTAAAATTCAGCGTCTTCCCATCTACTTGGAAACTCGCACACTTAACTCCGATTCACAAAGCAGGCTCATTAAACGAGATTACCCAGTACCGACCTATCTCAATTCTAAGTACACCTGGAAAAGTTCTAGAAGACATAGTAAATACTAAACTTTTGGCCCACATTAAATGTAAAATTGATCAAAACCAGCACGGGTTTCTGCCCCGTAAATCAACAAACACAAATCTAGTAGGTTATGTATCTGATATAGCTGAAGCACTTGATAAGAATCTCGAAGTGCATGCCGTGTACACCGATTTCAGAAAGGCGTTCGACTTAGTAAATCATGATCTTCTATTACATAAGCTCTCAAATATGGGGATACACGGATCCTTATTAAGATGGTGCGAGTCATATTTACGCAACCGCTCCCAGCTTGTCTCAATCCGAGGTTTTAAATCTACCCCCTATACTATTCCATCGGGAATACCGCAGGGCTCCCATCTCGGTCCTCTCTTCTTTTTAATATTTATCAACGACCTCCCCCGTGTAATACAATCAAACTATAGAATGTACGCTGATGATTTAAAAGTTTATAGAACGATTAAGGATAAAACAGATGTTAATATACTTCAATCAGACTTAAATAATATACAAAAATGGTGTACAAATAATCAGATGTGCTTAAATATTAATAAATGCCATCACATTACATTCTCTAGAAAGAAAATTCGAACACCCGTAACTTACCTTATCAATAATTTACCACTCACGGAAGTGAGCTTTATCCGTGACCTAGGCGTGATCATGGATAGTTCTTTAAGTTTCAGAAACCATTACGATCATATTGTTAAAAAAGCTTCACAATTATCCGGCTTCGTCACGAGACAAATGAGATTCCTGAAACAACCTCAACTTACCATTTTAATTTATAGCACCCTCGTTCGTGGAATACTAGAGTATTGTTCAGCTGTCTGGAGCCCTAGTTACCAAGTCCATTCCGATAGAATTGAAAGAGTCCAGAAACGTTTTTTGTATTATCTTAGTTACTCAGAACATAAATGTAGGGTTTTAACTTCCTATGACCAGCGTCTATCGTACTTTAACTTGAGTGGTTTACATACACGCAGAAAAGTAGCAGACATCTTATTTCTTTATAAGGTTCCTTCTACATGGGGAAGCAGATCGTCCTGATGTCTTGGAGCGCATTTGTCTTTCAGTTCCGCGTATCACTACTCGTTTACATAACAGATTATGTTTTCTGCCAGCTTCAAGTAAAACTAATCTTGGTCAACATGCACCTTTGTTTCGAATGTGTACCTATGCAAATAGTATCCGATCAGAAATAGACATATTTAGTGGTTCTCTGGTCTCAATTAGGAATACATTATTAAATTTCATCAAATAAATAGTTATATATATTTATTTGATGATGTTATATTATTGTTATACATAGATAAGGTATCCAATTGAAATTTGTAAATTTGCATGCTGTGTCTACATCCAGAAGGTTATAAATCAACTGCATGATAGTACATAATTAATAGAATAAATCACAAACATTTGTAACCAGTTTTGTAGACCAATAAAAAAAAAAAAAAAAAAAACTTTTTTTTTTTGGTATTTGTAGTTTATTCAAATGTCATAACTGCGTGCGAACCTAGCAAAATATAAAACAATAGACTATCTTTCATCCACAAAAACTTCAAAGTATATGTCATTGTTTTCTGGAAGATATAAATTATTTACAAAACTGTATCTTTAGGAGACTGATTAGGTCTCAAACGCACCAAAGGGTGGGTAAGTTTCGAGATCTTTTAGGTCTCCAAAGCACCAGCGGAAAGTTCTTTGAAAATGATGGCGCAGTGAACGTGTTAATGTATATAGGGTGATACTGTTTTTTGATAAAATTATGATGAAGAATAAGATTTTTTTTAACAATATTTAAACAAAAATAACGTAACGTTTTGCAAATAACCTTACCTAAAAATCATGTGCAATAATTAAACGAATGTTACATTAACTTATACTTATGTTTATAATTAAGTTCATTATATGACTTTATATGCCTTAATGAAAATGTCTTTCAACCTTATAAAATCACGTGTTTGCAATATAAACGTGTTTTTACATAAGCCTAGTCTTTCCTATAATCGAACACAATACAAAGTGTTGTAAACAAGCCCATACATAAGATCTAATTGGCCGTATCATTATCCTATACTATGGAGTATTATTTATCGCCTCCATTATAGTCATATATTATAATCCTACAAATTGTGATGTCGTAACTTTTAATACGCGGATGTTGGGTTTTGGTTATGTACCTAAATTATATAGAACAGGTTTTTTTGAAAATTTAGTGATGGTTAATTATTAGTAGTTAGGTACCTATGTCTAGTTTTACTATGCAAAGCTCAAATTTATTGTGCAAACTGAACAATTATAACAAATTCGTAAGTTTATGGCTTTATAAATACATATAAACGTACTAGCGGTCCGCCCCGGCTTCGCCCGCGGTACCTACATGTTTAAACTATCCTATCTCTCAAGTTGGATCGAACTGCATATGGTGTGCGAATTTTATTATAATCGGTTAAGTGGTTTAGGAGTCCATTGAGGTCAAACATTGTGACACGAGATTTATATATATATATGTATACTAGCGGTCCGCCCCGGCTTCGTCCGTGGTACATATTTACGTTTTCTCTACATAAAAACCATCCTCGTACTTCAAGGAATATAATAAAAAAAAGAATTATCGAAATCTGTTCAGCCGTTCTCGAGTTATGCGCTTACCAACACATTTTGCGATTCATTTTTATATATAAGATTAAAGATTTACAACAATAAAAATATTAATAATTTAATTTTACAAATAATAAAAGATTAGCATTCATTCATCGTTAAATCAAAATAATTGCAAAGTATTAATTAAAAATTATAAACACAAACCGTGGGTAGGTTTTAAGATGAATATAGCTCCCTAACCTAGACTTACAACAAAGAATGATTGGAGTATCCGACTATTAAAAAAGGAAGCTTTTGAATTCAAATAAATAATTCTTGCATTATTAGCTCTATCTTCTTAAATAATCAAATATCTTATATATAAAAATGAATCGCAAAATGTGTTGGTAAGCGCATAATTCGAGAACGGCTGAACCGATTTCGATAATTCTTTTTTTATTATATTCCTTGAAGTACGAGGATGGTTTTTACGTAGAGAAAACGTAAATATGTACCACGGGCGAAGCCGGGGCGGACCGCTAGTATTATATAAAACTTACAAGTCATTTTCCCTATTATGTATGCAGTGAGCAGCTGTAAGAACATGGTGCGAGGTGATGAGAGATCCTCCACACTTCCAGCTTGTGGAACCACGGCTTCTGTAACCTAGCAACGCCATCCAGGGGAAGTCACCTGGAAACATACATGATTAGTTTATACCTAGTATATCTGTGGTTTGGAGAGATATTTGAAGGTTTAAGAATATATAAAATTGTGTAGTGAGGTGGTAATTCGCCTAAAGTTATATTGTAACTAGAATCGAAGTCATTTTATATATGTTTGGTAGTTATGATTAAATGCAAAAATGTTTGAACGAATTTTAAAATTTGTGTCAATAAGAAATCTAGGTATAGCGCCCGGCAAGCGCCCGGCAAACTTCTTGGCTAAAAAGTAGCGTGGTGGGGAAAGTTGCGCATCAAGTTTTAGTACATTTTTATATACGCAAGCTTCCCCCACCACACTACTTTTTGCCAAGAAGTTTGCTGGGCGCTTTACCTACACTTTTCCGTTAGATACGTAAAACAAAAAAATGTATAATAGAAAACTTGACTTAAACTTAACAAGGTACTATTGTGATTTCTGTAGCATCATCATCATTTTATATAAATAATTGGAGATTAATTCAAGATGGTAATAATCGTAAAATATTTAATTTGAATAGAGAATCTAGATGTTTTCTTGCCGTCTGCGTAGAAAATGCTTTCTGAATTGGTAAATAATTTTTAATGTCTATGTAAAATTACTATTTAAAAGCGTGAAATGCAAGTTTCATGCACAAAATTTATTTTTTTCTAAATTATGTATGCATATATGGCCTGGAAGAATGAATCGATCATAATTGTTATGCATATAATATGACTAGGAGGAAGGAATCGGCGATAAATAAATTTCATGCCTGTTTCATACCACAAGGCAATAAAATTATCATATTAATGCCATTGGAATGTTACAAAAAAGAAGCAATTAGAGAATCATATAAACAGGAAAATTTTCATACAAACAATTTTATAATAAGCTTGTTAGAGAAATATCTGATGTTCGAGATATTTTTTTTTCTCGTAGGAAACTTTAGAATTGCAGTCTTCAATTATCAATTGCACAAGATTAAAAAGTATTATTATGCGAAAAATACGATCTTCCTTGGATAACTTATTATGTACCTATATCTACACTATAATGAGTAGGTATATTACACAAGGGAATACCCGAATGAGTGTAAAATTTTGATACAATTACTTGTTACATAATAAATGCACATTTCTATATTAGGTATGTTTTTTTATTTGGTTTTTCCCTAATAGGTACTTCACTTTTGCGAAGAGCTTAATGACCGTGTCTATTCATACATATATCGTGGTAATATTACCTACCATTAGAAAAAAGGTATTCTTCTAGTAAATATACGCGATATCTCATTAATTTTTTAGTTTTAATTTTATGAATGTTTGAGCACTTATTATTCCGAAACGGATTTTTTATCATGCGAATTTATAACTAGGTACCATCGAGATATATGCTAGGTACATTGATTTGAGAATTGGCAACTGTGAATTATTGTTAAAATAAATTCGATATTTTATGCAATCAAAAATCTTATTGGTCCGCTGATATTTCTACATATAATGTAAGTGCATATAAAATATATAAAGATAACTATAAACTAACATATTATTTATAATTACGATTCGATCGAATTGACGGATTTATAAACTATATATTTTAATTTGTAGAATACATAAACGATGATTAATTATTGTTTCTCGTACGTCAAGAAAATAGGTACCTACTAGGATTAATAATAATTATCAGCAGAATTCCATCATTATCCTTAGGAATGGTTTCACCATGGCCGATGGTTTCCATAGCCTATTAACATTTTTATCATTCTTTTGCCCATTATTTTCAAAGGAATTCAAAAAAAGAAGAGGTTCTCGATTCTGTATTCTTTTTATTTGTTACCTCAAAAATTTCGTCTGGATGAACCAAGTTTGAGGATTCTTATTTCATTTGAAAGGTCCCTCCCGTGTGCTCATAATTTTAATTTTGTCTAGTGGTTGTTTAATACATAAGTATTTTCTAATAACTGACAGATAAGCTAAACAGAACATAAAATGAAGCTGTGAATTGCTTATAGCGTTTTATGATAACCTACAATATATTATTATTTGCAATATAAGTAGGTGTCTGTCAATATTATGTTACGTATTATATTCGTATATTACGTAGTGTTTAATGGACACTTATCTGAAAACACAAGTCAGTAAATACGACTAATAGCCAGCAATCATGTCGTTACTTATGTATTATTTTTAATGACACTCATTTACTCATAAGGCGATGAAATCTGAATCATCTTTATGCACAGTTGTTATTATATTTTAATGTTTTAATACATAGGTACTTCTGTGTGATATTTTTCTTAGAATATGAAATCAATCATTTGAATATTTTACATTATATGTCGGTATATATTTTTTCCCAAAGCTCCCAAGCTTTTAATTGAGGAGACTAGACCGTAATCTGCTGCGCTGGCCAATTGCCGAAAAGCAATTTGCTTTTGACATATTTTTTAATTTTGTACTATAGGTTAATCGTAGTTTCTACAATTCAGAACTTTTTAACACGTTCACTGCGGCATGTCCAGTATCGGGCCATCAGCGACTACACCACAGTGCGGCGCCCAAAATCGCAGTTTTCACCGTGGTGCGGCGAGGTTTTTTATATGTTAATCAATGACTAGAAAAGAGACAAATATATTTTTGTGATCACAGTTTGAAGTAGGACTCAATTTAGTTTAAAAATCGTATGGCAAAATATTGGACACAACGATAGAAAAGAAACTGTTTCTTTTGTGTGCGGTATGTCAAATATTTTGCCATGGACAAGCACCTCATGCCGCACTGTACTGCGAGCGCGCCGCGTGTCAGTCTCGCATAGTGATGTACCAGAACGGCACGCGTCGTTATCAAATTTTTAAATGACAATGATACCTTAGAGGCTTTAGTTTTTTTATTTTCTTTTATTTCGTAGCATAAATGCAAAAATGTGATGACAGTTGTGAAAATAATATAAAACATTAAAACAAAAGTTACTGAACAAATTAAAACAAAAGTTACTGAACAATTTCCTGATAGTACTCTATCAAGTACCTTGTTTTATATGTGTTTTTTTTTGTATCGACGATCTCGTTATCTGTTAACTGAAATATACAAAATTGATTTATATCGATATCGATGTTTTATTTTACAGTGTTTCCCATCGCTATTACTGTAAACATGCCGTATCAACGCAGTGCGGGATGGCAAATAATTTTTCACAAAATCTGGGGTTTACATTTTCCCTCATATCTTTTAAACTATTGGGTCAAACTAAAAGCTATTTATGCGGTATATACTAGACTATATATACTACTATCTGAAAAAATTTTTTTTGAAATATCTTGAAATTTCATGAAATTATTAACCTTCAAAGTCAGAAGGTGCGATGTGATAAAAATGGCTCATGACGCACAGTGGTGAACTTGCCGATGTGAAGTATGGAAGACATGCCGCAACAACGGTA
The DNA here is from genome assembly GCA_907164685.1 of Colias eurytheme. Taxonomy (NCBI): domain Eukaryota; kingdom Metazoa; phylum Arthropoda; class Insecta; order Lepidoptera; family Pieridae; genus Colias; species Colias eurytheme. The sequence goes on along the minus strand of CAJQZN010036571.1, from coordinate 16,066 downwards.
AGTTTGGCATTTTAGGTGCCGCAGTGAACGTGTTAACCTACTTACTACATACCTCTAAATACTCATGAAAATTATTATCCTAGCATGAAGCAAATATTGTAGGATTACTATTCACTGTTCGACACTCTGAAGGCACTTGCGTTCTCATGGTAAATGATATACTTAACTATTTTATTATTCAGAAGTACTTCTAGCAGAAAAAAGTAAATGTTTCAGTTTCTAATAACTTACCAAGTTTAGCTGGTATGCCATTCACAACACGACTGAAAGACGCATTACTAACGCCGCACACGGGGGGCTCTGGTAGTGCTGTAATGGCTGCCACGTCTGTCATCATCGCTGACTTCCCTGCTGCGGTTTCTGATGACGTCACGGGAGGGGCTGTGGGGGGAGCGGTGGGAGGAGCGGTGGGGGGAGCGGTTGGGGGAGCAGTTGGGGGAGCGGTTGGTGGCGTGTTTGGAATGCCAGGGAGCGGACAGCACACCTGTAGATTGAATGAAAGATATGTACTTTTATGATGGTAAAAAGATTAGAGCTAAATGTAGAGACGGTATTATAGGTACGTCCACACCTAAACTAAAACAATATTTAAAGTTTCACACGAAAAACTGGTTGTAACTATTTTAAAATTATTTTTGTAACACAGAGAAAGTAAAATGCGTCCGTAAATGACAGCAGCGCCACTCGCACTCAAAAAAATTAATCTATACTAATATTATAAAGCTGAAGAGTTTGTTTGTTTGTTTGAACGCGCCAATCTCAGGAACTACTGGTCCGATTTGAAAAAATATTTCGGTGTTAGATAGTCCATTCATCGAGGAAGGCTATAGGCTATATAAGATCAAGCTAAGACCAACAAGAGCAGAGCCACGCGGGTGAAACAGCGGAGCGCAGCTAGTATATAATATTCATATCCACACAGACGTCAGACACCCAGCACACAGTTTACCTAAGAAAATACTTCGCGAGGCTACTCTGTGTAGACCCGCAAATCAGTATGAAATTTAACATTCGGTACAAATAAGACAGTGAAGAACTCAATAAAGTCGTGGTTACTTATTAAATGATCCAAAAGATCAAATAGCATATCAGAAGGAGTGATAAAACCCGGCATGTTAAACTTTTTAGTAAATACAAATACAGTTAAAACAAATAACACTCAGAACGTAAATAACAAGAACATATAACAACTAAGCCCCTCCTCCAACATAGATCACAGCACAACAAGAACCAGATACCAAGAACATCTTCCAACCCGGCTGGTCACCGTGGAAGATAATGACCACAACCCTCCAAATGAATACACACAACAGCTATTATAGTGCAGTCTCATTTGAGAATATTTTTTTTTTTTTGGGGAGGCCTTTACCCAATACGGGGTTTCTACAGACAATCCTTAAAAAAACCATTTAAAGAAATAAGAAAATAAACGATAATTCATGAACTTAAAATAAAGTAAAAATTTAATAAAGCTAAAAATACTGATAGCTAACAAACAAATATGTACTACAACCAAGTAACCAACTTACTTTTAATGTAAATTGATCAACTAAGTGTAACTATAACGTAGATATAAAAATAGTCTTAAATGATTGTAACTTGTTTGTAGAAAATAAATGGGCTTTTTTATTTTTTTTTATTTATTTACTTATTAAATATAAACGATTGTATCATACTATTCTAATATTGCAATCAGTAGCTTTTCCCAAGAAAAATATTCTTAGATAGTTTTGTCAAAATCTTTAACAGCATTTTTTGTTTTCAAAATCTCAAGACAAAATTATCAATTCACAACAACTTTTAATATTGTATGGAGAGTATAATCCATCGAGATTTATTTTATGGGACCATCAAATAAATTACAGACATAAAATATTATGACATGCCTTGAATTAAATTTAACATTTATTTTAATTGTTTGTATCGAATGAGTTCATTCGTAACGTAACTCGTATTTTATCTATATAAAAAAACCTAAGTATATAAATAATATACTATTTTGGAATAATTATATATCTTTGTGCCATATTTCACTCAGATCAGCCGTTTTTTATGAAAACGAATATGAAACATCATTCATCAACAGTACAATTTCATCAAAATCGGTTAATAATATTGTAATCCCGTCAGACATCTTCAAAATTAACAAAATGACACAAAATAAATAAATTTAAAAAATGTTGGTTACTATCTAAGGTTACTATGTATCCAAGAGCAAATTGACCTTGACATTCAAAGGAAAACATTTGAAGACGATGATACCAGTTACCGATGGACCTCTGTATTATTAGACGATTGTTAATTTGCACACCTAATGACGTGGCCTCATCGATATTCAACATACTAAAAAGTTCTAAATAAAATATTATTTCGGTCTACTCCTGTTAACTGTGGCTATCTTTAATAATTATTTTTTAACAAAAATCTAAAACCCTTGCAAATGGTCAGAACTGCACATTTAAATGAACAATGGGAAGGCACTAGCTGTGAAATAAAATAAGAATTATCAAAATCTGTTAAACCCACTCGAAAGTTCTAAGGTACAAAACAAAAAAAAAAGTCATATTGAGAACTTCTTCGTTTCAAAATGAATGTTTATAGTCACCTGTTGTTCTGAATGTAATCAGTTGATTTAAAATAATACCTTGGGGATGTCATCTTCAAAGCCACATTGCGACCGCCTCAAGATATCGACAACTCTGCTGTTTTTAGGTGTTTGCAACAACTTGACGAACGGTTCGCAAGCTTTTATGCTGATGCAGGATCCGGAGCCTCCTTCCACTGTGGTACATCTCTCTCCTGTAACCAACCAAATAATTGTAAATCTTATATTTTATCTTTAGACTGGCTGTAACCAAATTTCGATCAATTCCTAACTGGATCAAAGTTTTTTTTTAATCTCTTTCTTGATTATTCTTTCCTTTTATTACAGTAGAAGAATCTCGATTGAATCTGGTCTCTACTAATGGTAACTACTAGTATCATAATTAGGACCTATATTTAATTATTAGTAGACATTTATTTTTTGTTATTTTTTCATGATATTTGTTCAATGCATTTGTCATGCTATGTTAGACACACACACTCATTAGAAATAATTATTAGTTATACAATTATCCCCATAACGATGAAAATGTGTGAAATTTTGTGTCAAGTGTAACAAGTAATTAAATATATTTTTATTAAAAAAAGTAAAGCTTATGAGAGATTTTATGAAGTAAAAACATGCATGCATGCGAAGAAAAAAAAGCATGAAATTAATTCTATTACTGGTTAAAATTATTGGGTATCAAAAATAAATTGAATTAAAAAACAACCATCACAATTTTTTCCAAATCACCATTTTGTTAATACAATTGATATCGCATATCGCAGATAAATTTTATTTTCTTGAGGGGTTCAATACTATGATAGCATATAAAAATTGCGTTACTCTTAATTTTTCTTTTCAATGTCGATTCATTTACCCATCATGAACCAACAAATCTACCTTTACCTATCCACGCGGACATACATAAAAACCAGGCAAATTACGTATGCAACTCAATTCCATCAAGATGCATCGTAAAATTCAGAACACAATGCTTCATCCGTGTGATTATTTCACAGATACATCTGATTGTTACAAAGCATAAGTTTATAGGGTAAATCCTATCCAATGTAAACAACATATAGACAATGCAAGTACACACATAGGACTTTAAAAAACGCGTAGTTTTAACGCGTACATTTTAAGTGAATTTTGTGGTAAACGGTAAAACATAATTATGTTATTGCAATACAAGAGTGCTTCTGGGAGAAGTCCAATTGAATTAATAAATGTTTGAGTTTGAGTTTGAATATCTTAAAACTGAGATAGGTAATCTGTGAAAAAAAGCAAGCAGTCGATGAGTCCTAATGCTAGATATATTTGAACAGAAACATAATATAACTATGTGAATAGAAACAAAATATCACACATAATAAGTATGATGTTTGAGTTATTTAAGTATATATATTATTATACGTAAATACGTATTTAATCAAGGGCATACCATTTAGAATAATCGCTATGAATTTATTAAAATAGATCATAAATCGGAAATTGAAATCAGTAGTTTAACAGTTTCACAGTTTAAATTAAAAAGTATGTACCTATTAAGGAAATCATGCAATTTCGTCCATTATTGCTTAGATTTTGTCCTATATTAGCAATTACTAGCTGTGCCCCGCAGTTTTACCCGTAGTGCTCCGCTCCTGTTGGATAGCCTATAGACTTCCTCGATAAATGGGCTATCTAACACCGAAATAATTTTTCAAATCCAACCAGTAGTTCATGAGCTAGCGCGTTCAAACAAACAAACGCTTCAGCTTTATAATATTACGAGTAAGTATAGATTTCTAATTCGATTCATTTATTTATATACTTAACCTCTTTTTCAACATCATATTTGAAAACTATTTCAAGTTATTCCATTTTCGGTAAAACCAAGTTTATTAGTAAATAATATATTTTGTCGATTCTCAATATTTTACACTCGTGTTTAACTCGTTACTATGTAAATAGCGTTTGACCTGACGTGACCACTGTTTGGCCTTCGGGCTTCGAGTAAGTATATTTATCGACTCTAACAGTAAGGAAAAATGTGTTTTAGGATGTAGATACAATGGTAGGATATAGTAGATTGTTGATAAATTTCGTACTATTGATGATCACATTATTTATTACTAAAAAATATGCAGAAAGAAACGCGTGTTGTTTATTGCGCGATATGAAAATTGAAATACCTAAGCCTTTAAAAACTTGATAACTAAACTACCAGATTAAAGCAAAAATATGGATGCCATCGCTATGGGCGAAAAATAATCAGAGACCATTCTTATTATCATAAATGTAAAACTTGTTGTCGTATAGATTATCAACTTTTTATTTAATAAAAATTTTAAAATTCTTCCTTGTATTTGTAAGAACAGCTATTTCATTAATTTTTGTTAGAACCAACAAATCTTGCGCAAATTCAAGTATTTTCTCAGTATTGGACGTCATAGCTGTGTTTATTCGATGTTAATTTAGAAGTAAATGTTGAGTAGAACCTTATATGGCATGTACAAGAGTAACTGGGCTAGTTTGGTACTGTAGGTTATATTACTTAGGCTTTATTTGAGCCGGATATCTAAAACCCTATATTCCAATGATCGTAACTTTAATATGATAGTCCTATCCTATCCTTCTACTAATACCTATTATAAATGCGAAAATTTGTGAGGATCGATGTAGGTTTGTATGTTTGTTACTCTTTCACGCAAATATACTACTGAACCGATTACAATGAAATTTAGCACACATATAGAAGGTAAGTTTTATCCCGGAAATCACACGGGAACTATGCGGGTTTTTCTTTGAAAACGCGGGCGAAGCCGCGGTCGGAAAGCTAGTCGTTAATATTGTATGACATCATTGTAATTTGTTATATTTGCAGTTGATTTATATAATACATGACTGTTAATTGTATTTAACGTTCAGTTTAATAGTGTTTTATTAAATTGTATGTCCATTAATGGAAGAAATATAGATACTTAGGTTTACAAGTACGGAAAATAAATAATTAATAGTATGAAGATTTATCTATATGGTATTCATCACTTTATGTAGTTATTAATCACCACCATGACCAGAAATAAAAGCTACACCATTGACCATACTCTTAAAATTTTCAAACTACATAATAAATTTATTGAAAAGAGTTAAAATAATAGTTCCTTGCTATATCAAAAATTTGCTTCGTTAAAGTTTTCCATTTTGAAAAAAAAACGCAACCTCAAAAGTCTAACCTCGAAATATTAATAAAAACTTTAAATTAAAAAAAAACATGTATCTTGTCTGGTCATTAACCTCGTGAACATCCGACCATTAATGCAAAATAAAACTCACGAACATTGGATCAATTCTATAGATGCTAATTATACTAAAATGATCCTTTCCTATTATAAATGCGAAAGTTTGTGAGGATAGCTGTATGTGTATATGTATGTTTGTTACTCTTTCACGCAAATACTTCTGAACCGATTACAATGAAATTTAGCACACATATAGAAGGTAACTTTGATTAACTACATAGGATAGGTTTTATTCCGGAAACCCCACAGGAACAGGAAATATGCGGGGTTTTTTTTGAAACAGCGGGTGAAGCCGCGGGCGTAAATCTAGTAGAAAACAAATCAATCATACCACGCTTAGTCATTCAATTACCATAATCCTATTATTATTGAGTAATTAAAGGGCAAGTACTTTTATAATTACCGCTATGTAATATTGTTTTGTACCTATAGAAAATCATAACATGAAGTCGATGTCCAATTCTTGTAAATTTTTAAACCCTACATGCTAGTAACTAATTAATTGTATTACTCATGTTATAGTTTAAATAAGCCATATTTCTTATAATAACCAATTCAGTGTTAGAAACGTAATCAACTATGAAATTAATGGAATTAATTCCGTATTAATCAATTAAAATGATACAATTCTTGCAGCACCCAACATGCTATTACCACATTTGTTACAGTTAATTTACTGTTAATTATTAAAAAAATGTATATTTACTGAAGTTGGAAAATCCATTATTCCTGTTTAGCGACGGTGGTACTGGAGTCAAGATAGCTCGAGGTGTACTGCTTATTTCGCCAGCTCTATCACCAAAAGATACCATGTTTACACCACCATTCACAACTTCATCTGGTTTAACATTTTCACCATTAAATGGTGCTTTTGTATTCCCCTCAAATTCTGCTTCAGTAGGTACTGGCGCTTCGCTTGAAGGTATAACAGGCTCTGGTGTATTATCAACTTCAGGTTCGTTTGTATTCAATTCAACTTGTCCATTAGAGTCTGATTCATAATTTCCATTGTTTACTTCCTTAACATTGTTAGATAAGGAGTCTCCAAACGTTGGATTGTTAGAATTCATGCCAGTTATGAAATCTTGAAAACTCAAGCCATTAGAATTGGCATTGTTATTGTTATCTCTTATGGGATTTTCTGCTTGATTCTCTCCATTTGTTTGTATAAAGTTCGGATTATTTTGATTGTTCACGTAATTTTCTGTTGCTCTATCGTTGTCAAAATTAACGTAGTCTTGTGGTACTTCGGTGTATTGATTAGGGAATCTAACTCTGTTTGGGCGTCTGCGATACGAATCGTCATATTGATTACTTATATGTCCATTATTGAATGGGTATATATATTCTTGGTTGCTGTTTGGAGTCTCGCGTTGTAGATGTAGCAAGGAACTTAATCGTTGGTTGATTCTCCTCGGGGTTGGGAATTGTTGGAAAAACGACTGCTGCTGATGGCGTTCATTGGGGAAGAAACCTATATAAAATAAATTATATTAGAAGAAGTTTTGGAAGAAATTTAGATACGTTAGTCTTGTTATATAACAGTGTAAATATGAATCTATAAGTATAATATGATTTATAGTACCTACGTAATAAACTGTAAACTACATACAGCATACATTAGAATTTTTATTGGCTATTCTTATTTTTAATTAAATGCAAGCATAATAATATCAACGATATGTATCATATTATGATTAGAATTATAATAAGCCGTTTAGATTCATAACAAGATATGCAATAAACGAGACGATTTCAATTGTACTATTATAATAATTATAACAATCTATACTAATATTATAAAGCTGAAGAGTTTGTTTGTTTGTTTGTTTGAACGCGGTAATCTTAGGAACTACTGGTCCGATTTGAAAAAATCTTTCGGTGTTAGATAGCCCATTCATCGAGGAATGCTATAGGCTATATTATATATCATCACGCCAAAACCAACAGGAGCGGAGCCACGCGGGTGAAACCGCGAAGCGCAGCTAGTTAAAATTTAAAGTGTCTTGTGTTCTTCGTCTTATTTTTTTATTAAATAACAAAGTACTTAGAATCTGTTTTGATTTAATTCAATATTAAAAATCCCCTTAGCATAAAACCCACTACACGAATGTAAACATTGAGTGACCTTAAACTTTTCTTGTTGATAACAGAATTGTGATAAGCTTCATATTATAATTATTATTATATACTTTAACATCTTTATGTATCATATTATTATTAATAAACTTGATTCTAAAGAATGGTTTTGCCCGTAAAAAAAATATGTAAGAGCATTTTGTAGAGCGCGCAAAATATTTTAGAAAAGACAGAAAATACCATATTTTAATTACAAGTTATTTTAAAATGTTTACTGGTTTATGCTGTGCAAATCAACTTAACACCAATAAGATACATTACGTCATGTAGCTGCATACAAATAACCTAAATTAACCTTCAATTCATGAAGTTGGACATTGGCAGTTAAATCTTAATCGTACCTAAAAAATATTGCAATGGAAAATTTATCAATGGAGCAATTCCGCTATTAAATGAAATTTAATAGAATATAGAATTATTACCTTTATTTTATTTTATCAGAACTCTAAAATGTATATTTGTAATGATTTTTAAAGAAATAAAAAAGTCCCTTAAATATTTTTAAATAGCAACCTCAACTCTATGTACCTACATATATTATTATGTATTCTATATACATAAATATATAATGTATGATAGGTAGGTAAATGTACACCTACCTATATTATTTCAATGTCACAGTCAAAAAACCCGATTTGGTGCAAAACACACGATGAATGAATAAGTAATGTCCACTTTTAGTCACGGTCGAGTTTATTTCCTGACCAAGTTTTTTTATTACAGATTATTATAGTATTTGTTACGTTCGTGTCGACAATTTGATACCAATTTAAAATGGATAATTCGCCACAGATAATATATATCAGAACGAGAATTATAAATATTATGAGAAAAAGCTCTAAAACTCTACCTAATTCTAACAAACAAACCAACAAAATTTTTGACGGTAATCTCTAAAGAAAATACTAAACTGTATGTAATTAATATAAGAAACTAAATCAGAATTTAAATTTATTATTTGGAAAAAAATATTATTATGGATTTAAAATAATAACGCCATTATTAATCTGCCAACCGTACCTAACAATTAACCAATAAATAACATTATAATATGTACTTACGAAATTATGACCACTTTTAAGTTTAACCTGTTAGTATCTGGCAAGGAATTTGTATAAGTATAATAAATAGCTGTGTCCTTTGGTTTTACCCGCATTGCCCGCTCCTATTGGTCATAGTGCAATACATAGCCTTTTATTCCTTTCTCGATAAATGGAATTTCTAACAGTAAAATAATTTTTCAAATTGTACCCATGGTTCCTGAGATTAGCGCGTCCAAGCAAACAAACTCTTTGGCTTTATAATATTAATAGGTTTAAAGTAAAATATAGAAATGTTTATAGTAAGTACCTAGGAGAATTTTTAACCACATTCGTTACGCGTGCACTGTAAGACTTTGTAAATACATACATAGGTCTAGTATCTACGTATTAACTTCATAATTACCGATAATTACTTCTGATTCATTTATCTGCATGTTACATTCCGATTAGATGTTCGGTACATCAGTATTTATTATGTTTTGAATGCATGTTAGATTTATAAACTATATTTTCATAAATTCTAATAATAGGTACAATGGTAAAAGATAGCCTTCGCAAATTTTAATATTTATGAAAATGAATTAAAAATTTCTTTATTTGTTTCAAAAATATTCTGAGCCTTTGCATGCAATAAAATTATTTATTTTTCTTCGTCTGTTATTTATAAAGAAGATTAATATTTTAAAAGTAGAGCCTAGACTCTATGCTCTAGGCCTTAGAGCTTAGACTCATAAAATCAGTCCTAGAAAAGCTCATATAATATGCTAATCAAAATAATAAAAACGCAATAAATGAATACGTAATTATGTAAATAAAACGTATCGAAACGACTAATTACTGCCATTGTAAGATAATTCCAATTTAAGGACATAAATGTACCTTGAAGATAGAGTTTAATCGTTTTAAGACTATCTTTACTTGCAACGGAAGTTTAAAGGTAAGGTTTCCGATATTTGATAAAATACGTGTATAAAAATTTCTCTTATATGTTCTCATTTCTATTAAATTTTTATAATTATATGTAAATGCGAAAGTATACAGATGAATTTATCATGCAATCACGAAATAAACCTGATATTTAGCAAAGAAATTGATTATCACCATAATGATAATAATCTAAAGGCTAACCTAAAATATATAGTTTTTAATAAATATATTTTCATTTTTCAACTAAAAGAGCAGATGAAAAAGGTTCAGCAATATAAATAATATCAAGCATAGATATTAATTATGAAGATGCGGATAAATAAATAAATAAATAATCCAGTCATTAAGATTTTGGACAGGTAAGGCAGAAAAAAGCTTTTTATGACCGGTTTATCCTTTGCTGATTACAATTTTGCTAATTTTATTTTAAATGAATATTAATGTGCCAACAGGTTTCACTAAATCTAATTCTTATTTTTAACACATAGAAATGTGTTGTTTAATTCGTTTTAGAGTTGCCACTATTTTTTTTTCTACCTTTTTTGCCGATGCCAAAAGGACGAAGCTTTTCATTTTTACCTAATTATTATTTTTTAAATTAAAACGTAAATCCTAACATCCTGTATAGTTTTATTTGCTTTTAAATTAACTAGTATATTCAGTTGATTTTCTGTGAAATAACTTCTTTCATATCTCTACATAATTTTACTTCTCTACAACTATATTTATTGGACGTTTCATTAATCTTTCGAGAGCAATCGAATATTACGACATGTGTTTATTTTGATAATATATTATTATATAATAGTTAATAAGTTAAATACGTTAATTAAATAGAGTCATAAAAAGATTATTATGTTTAGTTGAAGAAAAATAAGATGTTTAAGCCGCACCACCAAAATGGAAAAACAAAACACTGTCAATATTTATAAATGACGAATTTAGTACCAACATAATAAAATACAAAACGCACGAAAAACTTAACACACCATAACTAACTATAAAATCAACTCACCAAACTGACAAAAAACGTATTGAACACAAAAACAAACACAAAAAACGAATAAAATATCGCGCGCCATTCTGACCGGCGCGTACGCACTTCGCGAGACTCGGTAACACTGACGCGAAAATCTTA
>CAJQZN010036570.1:2194-25064 GCA_907164685.1 Colias eurytheme | reverse complement strand
AAGCCTTAACTTGAATTGTTAACTTGAGTGCTTAACGCAAGACACTTAAGTTTACACAAAGTTCCTAATTGTTTGGTACTGGCCACACTTCAAGGTTCTCTGGAGGTCTGAACTTGAATATCACTTAGTCATGTCTTACTTAGTGAAATAGGTCTTGCTTTTAGGCGTATGTTATGGTATCTATATAATTAAACCATATAATTTTGGCCCTCTTTCGTATGAAAACCATTTTCTGGGTGTAAAGAATCTCTAAGTAGTATGAATAGTGTATGTTGTTAACATGTTTTTCAATTAATAAGATATTTTAAAAGGGCAAACCTCTTATAAATAATTCGTTTTATAATACTGTTTCAGTGGAGACATACCTAGCTGATATATAATCATCGATCGATCCAAACAAAAAAAAATAATTTTATATGCCAATACATATAAACCGACCGCCTCCTTGGTACAGTAGTTGACGCGTGAGCGTAGCACCGAGGGGTCCTGGGTTCGATTCCCGGTGGAGACGAAGAAAAAAAAAGTCTCAGTCTGGCAGGACACAGAAGGCTGATCACCTACTTGTCCCTCAAGAAAATCGATTAGTGAAACAGATGTATAATGCATCTGCCCCTTACCCCACTTGGGGACATGGGACTTCACTTTAATACATATAAAGTATAATATCCTAAATAATATAAAATCTAGTATTGTCTCGTGTTTGATTGTAAAGAATAAATCGCGTTTAAAATCCGTTAGTCTTTAAAATCTAGAACTGTCCTTGTTACTGAGGCCGGAATGAACTCATTCTCCAAGATTGAGATAAGAGGATTATCCGCTATCAGATTATCCCGAATCGCTCCAAAGATTACGTAGTAACTATTAATCTGTGCTAAAGATCAACAAATTATATTTATCGCGCACTAAATCTTAACTCTATATGTTTTTAAAAATACTTACACGTGTCTGACCGTTTTAGAATGTGTTAATTTCAGATATAGGCAAGAGTGGAACGATTAGCTTTAATATAATATTCGTTTTTTGTAGCAATTTGTATAATTATCCTCTGGGGGTTTTCACTTCTAAATTCACTGACTGTCTGACTGTTTTAAACCATTTTTCAATACTTATATATACGAAATTTTTCAAAACGTTAGTTTTAAAGTATCTGTTGATACACTGGTAAGTATCTACCTACATTTACTGTTAGGGAATTTTATTTTATCCTCTTCTACCAAGTGTAAAAATAACATTTATTATTCACTACTTTGATCATCTATTTAATCCATACAACCAAGGCTTCCCACTAACTTACTATTTACCAAAACATAGGACGTATTTTTGGATTCATATCATACGTATCATTCTCATATAGAAACCTAACTCATAAATTAAAGAAGCACCTTACACAACTCTTACCTACATAATTTAACATATTGCATAACAATACACGAATTAAACAGTTGATCGGCAGAATCAGTCGCCATGCCGCAATGGCATTCCATCAATCACGCTATGTGATATAATTGTAAAGGTCATATTGATATTTGGGCCAACTTGTTTAGCCTCCGTTGATGATTATGATTACTGACTGTTCTATAGAGCTTTAGAGACTAGTTAAAAGAACACATATTCATCATGATATTGACTGTTTTAACAAAGTGTTGCGAATTCTTTTTGTTATAGAAATTTTAATTATAAATGGCAGATGTTGCTTTTATTCAAATTATACACAAAAATGATTATTTTTATATGACATACTGACTTTACTTTAAATGAGATTACATATTTATTTTTTAAATCAAATATCTTTTCTCAAATAATTAATCAATTCAAAATCTGCCTATTTATGTACCTACTTAATTAAATAATTCACTCTTGTTCACAAAAAAGTGACGACGACGCGACGTCATCATTGTAAAAAAATGCAACATGCATTTCTAAAATTACACATGAATCACGAGGATTATCACGATAAGACTTAGGTAATCGTTTTAAAACGTTCATTCCGATAAAATATCATTATCGAACGTAAATTCTTCACATAATAAAATATATTTTTGTTTTGTAATATATTTTTGTACCTAACGTCAAATACACAACGTACATTTTTGAATGAACAACTTAACTGTAATTCCACAAATGTGAAAAATGTAAAATGAGAAGATCCTAGTAAATGTTCTGTTGAATTTTATGTACTCCTAGTTTACTACAAATTGTAAGGATAACAGCCAGATCCGTCTAGACTTATTCCAACTATCTACGAAAAAAAAATCTAGAATAGTTAAACGCCGACGACGGGAAATGCAAGGAATTTTCTGATAAAATTGCAATGTTCCTTGCAAAATTGATATAAATGGAATACAGATATTGGCTGTAAGTTGAAGTTATTTTCAGTAGAAAGCGAAAAAAAATCCTAACATTTATACTGGTAAGATAACTACTAAAAATCTGTTACATACCCAGTGACGTCAATTCGTCAATCACATTATCCTTTTCAACAATCTATACCTAGGATAAATAAGCTCAATATTAATTCAACATGACATAACACAACTGCGCATTAAACCATCATTATTTATTACTTTCAATTAAATAACACACGATATCCTCTCTGCATATCGAATAACGTTTCCTACGTGGAAGTTGCAATTACCGTACGCCGGTAAAGCGGTTAACTAAACGACAAACGTAGTTTAATTAAAATAGAATAAACTTTAAACGTAGATTAAAAAAAATATCGCTCGCTAGTTAAGCTAAACTGTAGCTAATCGTCAAACGTAGGTCAATGAAAACACTTAACGCAGGTTAATAGATATAGCCTAGCACTAATGTGTGGCTAAACGGCAAACGCTGATCAATGAAAACGGATTAAACTTCAAACGCAGTTTAATGAAAATGGAATAAAAGCTAAACGCAGATTAAAGAAAATGGAATGCGATCTAAAATTAGATTATAGCCTTGCGGAGAATGCAGAAAGGGCAAAGCCGCAAGAATGCGTCGCGTGCTCAACGTTTAGGGGCCTTGGTTGGACAGACTGTGATTACTCATTTGCGGGCATTTATACTTTACTAACTGTGCCCTGCGGTTTTTCCGCAACAAAATACGGGCAAATATTTCCATCCCCTATTACTATTTAGGCATGTGGGATACCTTTTTAAACTTTTAAAATATTTAACCTTAATCTTAATCAGTACGATTTAGTCGTGGAAACGTAAAATATAGACAGACTTTCACATTTATAGTGTTAGTATGGATTTTGTCTGACCTTAACCCTAAGGTAAGTAAAATATTTGATTAAACAAACGAATTTGAATATCTCAAATGTAGCCTTCTCGATTTGCTTTACGCGGAAATAGGTGATGAGTCTTTTGTACCATACATGGTAAAATGGCCTATGCACGTATCATACTCTAAAAGGAGACACGGGAGCTTATTTCACAATTGGGACCTGACCGAAGACCTCTGTTTTAGAATGTCTACCATACAGTTTGTTTCAACGTGCTTATAACAGGGACTACGGGTCCGATTTAAAAAAAATATTTCCATGTTTGATAGCCCATGTATCTCTATATATATTATGATGCTAAGACCAATAGCAGCAATGCAATACGGGTAAAATCGCGGGGCACAGCTAGTACAAGACAATATGGCACTCAATAAACTCACGTAAAAGCACTTGCGCACACGACTGTACGCACAATGTCACTGCACCATCTAAGTGCACAATGACACAATGTATTACGTGCTCGTCTGTACTTAATATAAAACAATGGCTGAATCATTGGTGATCGCGGCCCCGCTGATCACTTTACTGTGAATCTCATTACAATTAAACAGATGCAATGGAATAAGGCTTTGATTTAATAAAAAAAATGAAGAAATAAGTCCTTTAAGTGTACATAAAAAATTACGTTTTTACATGTTTAAAAATGTATAATAATAATTTAAACACATCGAAAGCATAAGATTATAGTATTTGCCTATTCAAAATTCATTTAACTACATTTCTTAGAAATATTTTGAATGTAATAATAAATTGTACTGTTAATAATAACTGTTTTGCTTACAAAACAATAGTAAACTTGGTACCTTAGTACTTTCTACTAGAACCGAAAAAAAAACTAAAATCATACGCTAGATATGAGACACTGATGGATCGTTTTAAATCTAATTACTACTTCTTCTATCCGCATCATATTTCAATTGAGATAAAATTTAAACCACAAAATGTATAACAGTATAATAAATGTGCAAATTGCGAAAGTACAGCCATGAATTATTTATTAGTGAACTGAAAATTTATTATCTCGTCGTATAATTGTTTTTATTTATAAGACATTAGCTACTTACAATTTTATATAAAAAAGAGAAAATATTTTCCCTTCCAATTAGAGAAATAGGTAACAAATAAATGAAAAAATAATACATAGTTGAATTTGTTTACGCGCTCGTGTATTCTATAATATCTACCTTTTTGCTTGACCCCTGAACCAACTCTCAATTAAAATCTACTATATAGGTACCTTCTTTAAATAAAAAACTAAATATACAGAAACATCGCAAATAATTTTAATGGAGCCTCCATCTTGAAGACAATGCAGCTGGGTCGCGCATTAAATATTAATTACTGTATCCTTGGTTCGCCATTAACAATAACTTATGTTAAAATATGCGTTTATTCAAATAGCCGTGATGTAACGAATTGGCGCTACAAGTGTGCATTATTATAGATAATTATTATTTATTATTTCTGTCACGGATATCCGCGGAAAATACTTGGATACGCGTGTGTAATATGTATGATACATGTATAATTGCATACACGAAAATAATATAGATATACATAATCTGAGCAAGTCTATGTAAAAACTTGCTCGTGTAAAAACTGTCGATCCTAATCCTTCTATCATACGGTCTGATCATCATCTGACCTATATTTAAATGTGGTAAGGCAATAATAAACATAATCTACAAACGAAGCCCTCACAACCATCACGCTTAGGCAATAACGAGATAAAGTTGCACTAAATTGTTTTAGTGAATTAGTTATGATACTTACGCATGTTTCTTGCATACAGTTTATTGTGTCACTATTTTCTATGTATCTAGATAAAATAACCCACCTTCATATTATAAACCGTGCTTAAACTCCTAAAACCACCAAGTATATATCCTTTCCTTCTAGTTCCTACATAACAAACTCGTTGCATTCCGAGGCATAACGTCGGAAGCCGATCGCGCCGGCTGCTTGCCGCATTTCTTGAATATAACATTAGATAATACCCTACAGTTTATACTATCTCTTGCAAATATAAGTATAACGTATAACTTCACGCTTTAAATATAACATGAGATCGCGAGCACGCTCGCTGAGTTATGTCTCGCTGTATGGCAAATGCATTACCTAGTTTATTGAGACCTCGGACTTCGAATCGATAAGTCCGGGGTTCGAGACCGGGCGAGCGCGCAGGAAATAAATTGATTTTTCAATTTATCTGCGCATGTTGTAACATCACCACTGCTCGAACGGTGAAGGAAAACATCGTGAGGAAACCGACATGTCGAAGAATCAAAAGTTCGACGACATGTGTCATCCGCCAACCCGCACTTGGCCAGCGTGGAGGATTATGGCCTGTACGCTCATAGGAGGCCCGTGTCCCAGCAGTGGGAACGTATATGGGCTGATGATGATGATGATGATGATGAATGTAATATTAAAACTGAATTTACTGTTCTTAGTCCTTGAATACAAATTTTCATTTCTAAAAGATATACTTCTTTTAAATTTAGCGACAAACACTTCAATAGTATCATTAAGAAATTGTTTCGCTACATCCATATATAAATCATCCTCTTTTTAAAACTTTTTTTTGTTAGGATCTCTTAAAATGCTATAAATAGTTTTTTTAAGAATATTTTATATGCTTAGCTATTAACATAGTATACAAGACGTTATTATAATACCTATAGGCAGAGATTGGTTTATAAACAACGTTTTCTAATCAAAAGTACATTCGTTTCATACAAAACAGAAAATATGACCATGTAGGTATCAAAATACTCTTGTATCGATTTTGTATGAAACGCTATCTCCGTTGCAGTTACTGTCATATGAAGGCATGAAGCTGAGAGCCCGTGGATTGACTAATTTCCGCACCTGACAGCGCTCTGATAACAACCCATTCGAAGTTCCAACGTGTGCAACATTCAAAAATAGTTTTATTTTTAACAATAAGAAAAACACTTTATTTTCCTATACCTTTTTAATAATAATAAAAATATAGTTTGGAAAATCCAAAAGTGCACGCCTCATAATTTTTTTTAATAATTATTTATTAATTATTATTTTTGTTTATTTAATAATAATTAAACCACATCGAATCAGACCCTGAAAAATGAAAGGGTTCTATTCCTGAGCATACTCAAGCGTAAGAGAAAAAAAAAGACTCGATTAGTAAAGTATTTCGGTCGCTATCGTGTTAACAAGAAAATCCTCCGCACATACAGACACACGGACGTCCAAGACAGAACTTTTTTAAACTGTTTTTTAACTAGTTTAAATAACAAAAATGACATCAAAAATATCATGAACGTTAAAAATAGTGTTTTTTCTTAATATGTGTGTGTATGTATTATCTTACAAGTGCAATGTATGATACATAAAGACATTTTAAGTTTGAAAAATCAGATGTTTTGCGCGAAGTGACAGTAGTACCCACCTCAACGCTTCGCTTATGAGGCGTGCAATAAATGTTGACGGAACATAAACAAATGCTAATGAGGTACTACGTTATGGAGTACTAAGTTAAAATTTGGTTAAATATTGCAATATTATTTGATCCAAAATGCCCTTTAGATACTTACTTACTAGAGTGGCACAGGGACCCAAAGTGAGTCTTGGCCTCCGAATGAGGGTTATAATTATTTTATCACTAAGTATTTAAAATTTCTTCATAATTTTTGCATTTCCTTACTATTTTATTAATTTTATTCTTCAGTTAACTTTTGCATAAAACGTCTTAACTTATAACTTTCGCCTCGAGTAAATATAATCTGGTTAATTTTACACAACTTTCCTTTTTATAAAGTATACATTATTATTTATTAAAGGCTTAAACATAACGGAGTTAATTAATTTATCTCATATAATATTAATTTGCAGAGAATCCGCATTGAAATTCGAAAAATTTAATTTGTTACATATGCCGAGATTATAGTAAAAAGTAATTAATAAAATGAAAAAGCTAGCTTTTTCCTTTAATATTTGTTCGGACGTGTTGTTTATTTAATTCCGCGGATCATATAGCTGCAGTCACACGAGTAACTCGTAGACCTATGAACATCTATATTCTATACTAATGTTATAAAGCTGAAGAGTTTGTTTGTTTGAACGCGCTTATCTCAGGAACTACTGGTCCGATTTGAAAAATCCTTTCGGTGTTAGATAGCCCATTTATCGAGGAAGGCTATAGGCTATAAATCATCACGCTAAGACCAACAAGAGCGGAGCAATGCGGGTAAAACCGCGGAGCACAGCTAGTAGTAGATATATTCTCACTCATCTAATGTAGATCCGCCGCGCGGCTGTCAAAATTTGATCTATGCGAAACGCCACAAGAGTTTTACAACCAAGATATGTTCCTACAGTGACGACACTAAGGGCTCACACTGACCTTGTGATACGTGTCCTTCTGCCAGTTCTTGATCTGCGCCATGACGTCGTTGACGAGGCGGTCGCGCACGCTCAGGTGCAGGTCTGAGAGCCGCTCGGCCTCCACCATGCCGCCCTTCCACGCGGCCTCCATCGTGCCGTATTCTGGTCCTGTGGGATAATATTAATTAAAATATATAAGTACATGAAATATATGAATGGAATTCACTATGATTACAGGATATTGTCCTAATTCGACAGGGGCTTTAGGCCTCTCTAATAAAAGAGCATGTGTGCCGTGCACAAGTCAGAATTGAAATTTCTTTGGCAATATTCAAATCGTCAAAATCGTCGCCTTACTTCATAACGTGACGGTATTGCCATGACGCAACCTGGAAATTTTACTTTCAACGAAGAAAAAGAAGTTACATTTCAAAAGCATAGCTAAAACTTATCTTTTATACACAGAAGCACAGAAGATTAGCTGATCTTCGATCGGATAAATGGTAGACTACCCTTATCACTTAGGGGTATAAAAAATAGTTAATCAAGCAGTTCCAGACCTGTCAAACAGTTTTATAAGAGTTTGTATTAAAAATAAAGTGTGATGACAGTTTTATTTGTAAGACCTACAACAAGTTTGAAGAAGACATACGAGTAAAATCCAATGACATCGTAAAGTTAATTTCAAGCTAGCGCCACCGGTACTCAACCTCGCTATACATAACCGCATACAGTTGCAAGTGCAGGCAAGCAATTACCACATTACTATGTAATACGATAAAATACCAAATCCCCAACAGTGTATGCGCCTTCCGGGTAATCAGTTACATCCGACATTGGCTGCTTTATTAGATAATGACGACACGCGACCTCAAACTGAAAGGCTTCTCTGTGAGATGATGTTTATTTCGAACTTGAGGACTGAATACATCTCTAGGGGATAATTTTCATGATACCTATTACAAAAAATGACATTTTTATTACTTGGTTTTATTATATAAACATACTTCCCGGTAATAATGGACGCTTATTTCTACCCAACCTCGTGATCGATTTCTAGACCTATTTGTTAAATAATTTATTATTTTAGAAATTAAATTCTTTTTCAAGAATTTTAAACGCGATTTTATTATACTATCTATCCCGACGTTTCATTTTTTTACCATACCATTTTTCGACGTATGTTTCGTTTATTTGTTTAAGGCGTTACCCGGCAATTTCGACTATGTTCAACCTCTATAAAGTCTGGTACAACATAAAGCACAATACCGAAAAAAATATATAAAATAGGATGGTCTTTGATCTTTAATTGCTCGCGAGGAATTTTTTCCAAAGTTAATAGATTTCTAGAAAAAAAATGTCCCGTGGTCATCGATTTTTCCGCAAATACTCTATAAACTTCGTAACCTGCTGACTTAGAGCTCTGAAAATTTTATGTTTAATAAATTATCAGTTACACAACAGTCCCTGACGAGGATTTTTTGTTTCACTGATTGGTATCTTTTTAAATACAAAATGCGAGGAAAAAAGAAGGTGCAGCGGGAGAGGTTTGAGATCCGTCAAGTATGGTCAAGGTTATTAGCGCATGTATAAGCCTTAAGTTACAAAATCAATGTGCATGTCCAAGAATATACCTTTACAACCTACTGATTATATAAAATAAAAAAAGACGTGTGGCACTCGGGGA
This sequence comes from Colias eurytheme, assembly GCA_907164685.1. NCBI lineage: Eukaryota > Metazoa > Arthropoda > Insecta > Lepidoptera > Pieridae > Colias > Colias eurytheme. The sequence goes on along the minus strand of CAJQZN010036570.1, from coordinate 15,741 downwards.
CTGCCGCGGTAAAGCTATTACATAGCATGCCTTCAAGCCACACCTCCGCGCAGGTCGGAGTGGGGAGCGTGAGGTTTTTTTCGTTACGGAATTTCTGGATTCGGTCCCCGCATTCAAGGCCCGCGATAGAAGCTATTCAATAGCTTAAAAACATCCAGCGTCTAAAGCATAAATAAATAGTAATATCGTGCATAGAGAGAGAATACATTATTCTGCCTGGAAATGTACAATAATATAATAATTTCAACATTTAAGATTAATAAAGGTCTGTACGCGAGATTACGTATAAATTATTACGATAATACCTGTTGCTGAATTTCAATTTATCCGCTGGTCATGTTTCAATTGCGATATAACGATACATTATGAACCCAATTTATATAATGGCGGTATACTATTAAGGATTAATCGTGATTAAATCTAATATCCATACTTAATATATTCTATTATACTAATCAAGCTGAGTTTGTTTGTTTGAACGCGCTAATCTCAGGAACTGGTGCTATTTGAAATTTTTTTTCGATGTAAGATTTCAAAAATATCCCATTTTTTTCCATTTCTCGAGGAAGGCTAATGGCTGGCTAAACCGAAATGAAATTTGGAATGTAAGTTACTTGATTGGTTGATAATCTTTTTTTCAAAAATAACCCTTTTATTTTGTGTCTGATATCCCATTTATAAAAGCCTTGCTAGGGTACTTAATTCATATAATTTTAAATTATTAAATATTTAACTAAAAATGCCGCAGCTACAGTTTAAATAGTAATTAAATACTCCATTAAAAACCGTTTTTATTATCATAACGGTGTTAAACTATTAATTTCGTCGTTTAAATTTAAATTATGTGTATAAAAACTGATTTAACAGTTAAATAATCGTATTTTCCAGTTATATTACTCATATTATATTACTATAAAATACAGTTTTACTGTAGGTAACACCAATAAACGCACTAGTTGTACATAGAAATAGATAAAAAATATGTCATTAAGAGAATATCTACACTAATACATATTATAAAGCTGAAGAGTTTGTTTGTTTGTTTGAAAGCGCAAATCTCAGGAACTAAATTGTAAAATTGGTCCGATTTGTAAAATTCTTTCGGTGTACCCATTTATCGAGGAAGGCTTATAGGCTATAATCTATAATATATCACCACGCTAAGACCAACAGGAACGGAGCCACGCGGGTGAAACCGCGGGGCGCAGCTAGTATGACTATAAAATACAGTTTTACTGTGGATAACACCAAATAACGCATTAGCGTACAAACGAATGGATTAAAAAGCATGTCATTAATAAAATATATAAGCTTTAAAAACTATGATTTATATAGAAAAGGCAGTAAACGAATTTATAACTCACGACGGAAGCAAGTTAATTACGCAAGTCCCTAATCAACCATTATTTAAAGGTCATTCATTTTCTTTACGAGATAATGAAATCCATTTTAATATCACTTTAAGTAATTGCACTATATTCAATTTGATACTCGTAAATCACATATGAACAGCCGTTTACATGCCGATTTTTTAAACAATTCGTTAGAAACAAACATGCAAATAAAATGTCTTCTTACCGTAAAAAATATAATTGCAGTAATAAAAATTACCTAACAAAACCTTGATCGTCCAAATGTCTGAATTAGTTTGAACTGAAGACTTAGATTGGCTTACTTTGTTTTTAAAAAATAAATTGCTCGCAAGTCGTATATTGGACAGTCGTTAAAACAGTCTTTTCAAATTCGATTAAATGAATAAAATCCCTTCCAACAATTTCGAGAATTTAACAATACCCACATATAAAGCGCAAACTTAATTCTCATACTGCAGGCAACTCGTAAATCTCTCCATACCAAGCGATCATAAATAGCGAATATATAAATTTTGCAAGTAAGTAATTCCATAGATTTGTTCATTTAATCTGACTTTAGACTCTCAAGGTAATCTTTGGCTTAACCTCAGCTCGACCTGTAAACACTGCCTGTTTTTATATTGATTTTAGCTGTTTATAGTTCGCTTTTAAATATTATATACTTTATAATTAGAAGAATTGACATATTTACTTTGATATATTTTGCCCGAGAACTTTGTTAGTTAATTTATTAATGATTTATGGACACATAAAGGAGAAAAGGGCCAAGAAAAGAAGAAAGGAAAAATACGCTTATCCTTTATGCAGTTTGCCAAATATTACTTGAATTATTTTTGTATTTATTTCAAGTAGCATGAGGAAAATATAACTCAATAATGTTTAATATCCAGTCTAGTCTCGCTCAGAAGCAGAAAGAAAAGTTGAATCGATCACAATATAACGTAGGTACTTAAGTAAGCACCCTATACATAACTATAACACCTAAACATTATGTAAACACCAATATACCTTAAAACAAACACACAAACACATCACACACGTAAGTCGTAAACCAACACATAGCAGACGTGTTTCGTTCACAAATCAATCGGACGTGTGTGCGCTAACGACTTTCCATTTCAATACCGATACGGAATGTTAAACGAGAATCGAATTCGCTGCCCGTGCGCAGAATGCGCTGAGGCTGTTCGCGCAACCCTTGACTTTCGATTTTTTTTTATATGGATCGAATTATGCAATGAAAATTAGTGATATAATAGAATGAACTGATAGTTTTATTTTGGCAAAATTTAGCGAAATATGCATTTATGGATACCTATAGTGAGTCTGCAAATCTGTTATTGCGTCAAGATACAAATCGCGCACCTATACATATAACATATTTTACTTTTAATATGTTTACAATAAACTTCGCTAATGTTGTTTAAAATATTAAAAATTAAAATAATGGTACCTACGAAAATATTAAAACATTGCAAAAATTCAAGTCATTGCATAAGAAATGGGCAATATACCCACAAGATACGTACTTACTGTAAAACTGCAGGACCCTAATTATTACTTTCGAATAACCAATTTAACTTGAAATAACGCATTCAATTACTTCATCGTAACATCTATTCATTTACGTGTGTTTAATTTTCAGTATCCACATTACACCAATTTGTATACGAGACGTGTCTCACTTTCAATTATCTTCGAAAATTAATTCAAACAATCAGTATTCTTATCCTCGCCGATAAATTTCTCCCAAACAAGAATTCGTTCAATATTTATAAGCGTTATACAACCCAGTACACTTACGTTAAGTTTTTCTTTAAGGGCCGATTTTTCAATGCTTGGATAAAACTTATCCGTCCAATAAAGTATTACACGATAATATTAAAATGTCACGTAAACTGTCAAATACGGGCAATTAGAATACGTTTTTAAAATGGTAGTTTTATACATTATTCGACGAATTAGTTTTATCCAAGCATTGAAAAATCGGCCCTAAGTGTTATACAATACGTATGTTGAAGGTATCGTGAATATTAAGTTCTAATTAATCTTGTATGTGGCTATCACGTCTATTATTGAGATTTATAAAAATTTGAAGAAAATATACATTTGCAATGAAATAAAATGAAATGAAACTTCATACATGTCATAGGCCATAGCTAACATCAATACATTTCTAATGTGGGAATCGAACCCACCACCTTGACTTTATCGTTATACACTAGCTGTGCCCCGCGGTTTCCCCCGCATTGTTCAGCTCCTGTTGGTCTTATCGTGATTATAATATATAGTCTATAGTCTTCCTCGATAAATGGGCTATCTAACACCGAAAGAATTTTTCAAATCTGACCAGTAGTTCCTGACATGAGCGCATTCAAACAAACAAACTTCACCGATATATAATAATTATATTATATAGCTGAAGAGTTTGTTTAATTAAGTAATTAAGTATTAAGTATAGAGTACTTATAGATTTCGCAGGCAAAATAGCGGCAATCAGCTAGCCTTGCTATGTTTAACACCGAACACGTAATTTACCTACTTCATGAAGTAACCCATAATAAATAAAGATACTAGTGCGTACATATTACGAGGTGATTTATTAAATAGTAAAGAGAAAGCAAAAGGTTGTGCATAATATAATTAAATATAATTTAAATATAATTTCGTAATCGAGATTAGGTACTTAAAATTTTAATAATTACTACAAATTATAAATATCTTAAATAACTGCGTAATTCCACTTTCTAATTTAATACAAGAGATAATACACTATTTTTTATGGCATATGTACAGACATATCATTAGAGTTATTTTCTTAATTAACATTAATAATTACTTTAATAAACCATACAACCCTTTCTCTATAAATATATGAGAAAATATATATTACACTATATAATAAATAGCATAACATTACTCATAGTTCGACCTCCATCAGATAACCCACATAAATACAAATGGACTTTAAATATATTTAAATGTATGCAAAATAGTACAAAACATGTAACTATCATATCAATTACAATATCGCACGAACATTCGGAGTTCGGACATGCGACAGTTGTTTTCACCTACCTATTTTTTTGTAGTTTTTCCCGATTTAAAATAATCCAATATCCTTTTAAAGGACTAATCTCTATCCTAAAATATATAAAAATCCGTCCAGTAATATACAATACAAGAACAAACAAACAATGTCGGATTTATGAAATTATGAAGAAGCATATCTAATCTATCATAGCATCTCTCTACTATTGTGTATTATTATTTATTCACTAAGTAAGTAAAATTACATATTATCAAGTATATATTATAAAAAATTAAACAAGAAACTTAAATCTAAGTTTCTTGTTTCATTTTATTTGTATCTTTTAAAGTATCCATAATAAACGTATTTCATTTCATTTCATATCCAGGTTGCCTGGTAGAGATTACTGTTTAGCAATACGGCCGCCTTCTGTGCGAATTATGCTCTTTTCGTAACACTACTCCATTTTCATAATATATTTTTTTAAGTTTGTACAATAAAGAATTGCAAATTAATTAAATAAACCATAGATATCTCTGAAAATAACAATACATATCCAAGAAACACTAATAAAACGCATACAGTTAAACACCTGCGAGTCTAGTAATTAAATCCGCCTGGATAAGATTGCATCGCAGATCAGTGCATCCACTACCGTAAAGTAGCAATTAAGTTTAACGCGATAATAACATATAAGTTACAACTTAGAGCTAGCGCGCACGAGCAACTTTGTCTCCGCAACTATTTTGTCTCTCCCATCAATTTGTATGGGGAGTTGCGTCGCTACGTGCGCGCACTTTCATACTAGCCCATGGGTGGAGAGACAAAATAGTTGCGGAGACAAAGTTGCTCGTGCGCGCTAGCTCTTAGATTATACTAGTTTTCCGCCCGCATTTTTAAAGAAAACCCGCATAGTTCCCGTTCCCGTTGTATTTCCGGGATAAAACCTATCCTATGTGTTAATCCAAGTTACCTTCTATATGTGTGCTAAATTTCATTGTAATCGGTTCAATAGTATTTGCGTGGAAGGGTAACAAACATATATACACATACATCCATCCTCACAAACTTTCGCATTTATAATATTTAGCAGGAAGGATAGGATAGGATTATCTCGAAAGCACTTACAATCGAGGAATAAGCAATTCGAAATATTATATCTTTAGATAATAGCATGGAAAATTCGTATTTATTAAATAATTACGTTTTGATTCGAAGTCTTTGTGCTGTTAATTAATAATTAGTTATTGTATGTGTCAAGGTTCGTTCTATTATTATAGATAATTTGTAATCTATCTTTAATGTTGCAATAAGATTATTAAAATACGCTCACTTTCTTTTGTTATTTATGGGTATAATACCTTCTATACCTACTACTATTATACAGCTGCAGAGTTTGTTTGTTTTAATGCGCTAATCTCAGGAACTACTGGTCTGATTTGAAAAATTCTTTCGGTGTTAAGCGCGTCACACACGGTGAAGAATGAAGATACTATAATATTTTATGTTAAGATTCTCTAATATAAAATATTACAGTATCTTAAGGTATCCGGTATCCGGTATCCTGTTACAAATGACCCGAAATTTTGTCTCAGTGTTTCGGGTCATTTGTAACAGGATGGCGGTTCTACAGGGGTCTTAGTACGTAATGACAAAAAGAAAAATGATGGTCAGAACGCTGATACCAGATACCTTATGATACTGTAATATTTTATATTAGAGAATCTTAACATAAAATATTATAGTATCTTCACCGTGTGTGACGCGCTTTAGATAGCCCATTAATCGAGGAAGGCTAAAGATTATATATCATCACGCTAATACCAACAGGAGCGAAGTAATGAGGGTAAAACCGCGGGGCACAGCTAGTAATATGTAGTAATTTTAAGTGATAACATAGATTATGTAAAGCATCTCAGCAGCTCAATTTATTCATTCATTATACAAATGTGAAAGAAAGTGGGTATTATTCAGTTGATCAAAATGCAAGTAGTTATCAATGTATTGCAAAAAGCATGATGTATGTACATACTATGCATACTATGGAACAATGCAATATGCGATGCATACAGTGAATTACCATTTGATTGAATATAAATTACGTCTGTACGTGTTGAATTTTCTTTGATGAAAACGTGATACCTAAAGACTGAAGATGCATGACGTCATTTCTAAGAACATGAGATTGAATAAAGATGTATTATGTTATTCTATAGGTATTGAATATGAATTATATATGAATTTTTTTCATAAATTAATTCTAAGGTATGTTTATTGTATACTAGCGGTCCGCCCCGGCTTCGCCCGTGGTACATGTTTACGTTTTCTCTACATAAGAACCATCCTCGTACTTCCAGGAATATAATAAAAAAAGAATTATCTAAATCGGTTCAGCCGTTCTCGAGTTATGCGCTTACCAACACATTTTGCGATTCATTTTTATATATAAGAAGATAGGTAGTTTGTAGTGGGCGGATAAAATATATATAATAATAAGTAAGAAAACAAAGTATTTATATTAGGCAAACCGTTTTTGCCTTATAAATTGAGTTTACATAAATTTGGATTATCACACACATAGGGTACGTAAACTATTAATTATATTTATATTGCAAATTTTAAATTCAAAATATTATAACTTTTCAGATTTAATACACTTTAAATAAATAAAACACATTACGCATTTACCTACTATTGACGAATACTTCAAGATACGAGCCAGATAATGTCACACGGTTTAACTCGTTATCTGAATGAGGCCACAAAATATCACGATAAGATCTTCCATCATTTTGTGTGCGACTGTCCACTGTGTGTACATTCTGTGATAAAAGTATATTAACTCTTATATGAAGTTTTATTGTGATTGTGGTTCGCGATTTCTCTCTTTATTTCGTTTTTCGAGATACGTAAGCTGATAAAAGTGAGATGGGGTAGTTTCTCGATTTAAGAAATCGAATAAGAATGATTTCACTACACAAGGACGTCTTGCAATTATTACAGATATATTAAATGCAATCAAGTGCAAAGTAAAATCTTCTAATACAGTCTCTCATATTTCCAATTTTCTTTCTTCCTAACCCTATTTTCAAAGCTTTCCACGCACATAGCAAAATAAAATCCCCTCAAACCATAACCAAACCATCAAAACCAATGCACAATACATACCTACCTATCGAATATCCACAGAACCGAACCAAATTCGACCGTGACCTTTGCAAAGGGCGGTACGAGCACCTACTACACTACAGCTGTTACATAACATCGGCAGACATATAACCGTTGTTTTGATAAACTGCATGTTCGCTTCCAATCTATACTAATATTATAAAGCTGAAGAATCTGTTTGTTTGAACGCGCCAATTTCAGGAACTACTGGTCCGATTTGAAAAATTCTTTCGGTGATAGATAGTCCATTTATCGAGGATGGCTATAGGCTATATATCATCACACTAAGACCAACAGGAGCCGAGCCACGGGGGTGAAACCGCGGGGCGCAGCTATTATGCCTTGCCAAGTATTTTGTTTAACCTGACTGATTGTGATGTATTGTGCTAGCAGACACGGCAAAATTTGTACGTCAAATGAATTAGTTTTTTTTCGCAACTTTCAATGGTTGTGATAGTGTAGCCTGTAGGATGTGCAACAGATGAAATATATTTTATGGGTTCGAACTTCGAAAGCACGTCTAAATTAGTTTTTGATTATTGCAAATTATATCGCTCTTACGTCAGGATAAATGCTGAAGCAATAATTTCGTACTTTTTAGCTCTGGAAGTTTTCAAGATGCATAATCTATGTTATCACTTAATGGTCTTATTCATATTACTTTACATTCACATACCTCAATCTCAAATCAAAAAGATCATATTATGAACAATCGCTTGAACGTCAACGATTTATCAATTCACATTATCAATGTGTTTCCTGTTAATTCATACGCTATTGACTCGTCTCGATAGAGGCTCGTTAGTCGTTATGCCGAGATTTGCATTTTACAATAACGCAAGCAGCTGTGAATAAAAACCCCTTTCACTACTTTCGAACAGTATGGATTTATCGGTGTTTTAATGAGACAGTACTGCGATTTACGTTTATAATGTAGGTAATTAAGTGCGAGTTACGACATACATTTATACGTGGTCTCTAATTAATTGCGTTACACACCTCAAGATTGAATGTTAGGGGCAGGTATTTCTTACTGACACATTGTTCGAAGTGTGTTTATTCTTAATTTTTGTTATTAGAGGGGAATATAGCATTGTCAATATTAACGAAGACCGTCAAAGCAGAATGGCATATTTGATAAGTAGCTCTTGTATTTTTTCAAATAGAACGCGTACTTAGCGCGCATTCAGACGCTGCGTTTTGACGTTCGCTAGTAATTTGATTTACGCTGTGGATAAAATATGTCTTTACTACTACTAACTCGCACTATACCTTTCTCAATAAGGTCGTTCCACTTCTTGGCCCATCCTCGCAAGCTCTTCGCGTACGTCTTCTCGATGTCGGCTCGCTCCTGCACGAGCGCCTGCAGCTCGCCGCACAGCCGGTGGCCGTCGTCCACGCGCTTGGTGGTGCGCTTGTAGTTGCCCGGCTCCCAGAACGAGTCGGAGGTGACCGTGAGCAGCGCCTGCTCGTCGCTGTGGTGCGACATGGCGGTGCGACACTCACACACCGCCCCTCTGCAACAATGAACACAATTTGTATGTTAGATCGTTGGCTCTTTGTAAACGTATACAAAATATGTATGGTCTAATAAAGTGGATGTTTTATAGTTAACAATAAAGGGATATATGGTCATCTTCATCTTTTACAGATTACAATAAAATCTACTACTGAAAAACATGTTCAAGTTATACTTAACTCTACTAAAGTACCCAAGTCTTTATCACATGATGCATATATGACATATCGAATTACAGTTTCGCAAGAAACACCAAACAATGATAACCATTCATTACTCGGCTGTAACACATAAGAGTGAGCCGTAATTCATCGCTCGTTGACTAACAATAAAAATATGTAATGCGTTACTCAAGCATTCAATCAATACGAACAAATTCCGCTTACAATAAATAACTGCGATTATATTCATTATATCATAATTATTGAGACGCACGCATATTCGCCGTTCGTCCGGAAACCGAGTTACATCAATGATACTGTTATGCATCATGCGTGGTCACGTCCGTTTAAACATTCGATTGTTAAACGTTAATAGGGTTGTTGCGAGAAAGTTTTCAGTGATTTAAACATAGCATTTATAAAAAAGTGTTGACACACGAAAATAAGTGAAACACGTTGAGATCGGCAGGAAATAATGTGGTAAGATAACATCAGTGTGTAGGTGTTTTTATCCAAATATCGGTATACAAATAAACACCCTCCTCATATCTTCATATTATGGTATCAATTTGGGGCAGATGCATAACAAATCTGTTCATCTAATGGAGTATGTACTTAATAAAACAACTTTTAGTATTGTTTCTTAATTATAGTATGTTATTTAAATATCTAATTTTAACCTTAGTTTAATATTTCTTGTCAGTTAGTCGGCCAGTTAGGTAGTCAGTGTAGACTCAAGTACAAAATATAAATAAAAATCCTCAGTTAACCATATTTTATAAATAAACATCGCCAACCCTATTTACAGGTTAGCAAGATTTACAAATAGTGATTATCTAGCGCCTTTCACTCGGCCTATACGAGGTGTCCGGCCGTTCGCTGTCAATGCTTACACATACATACATAATATTTAATTTTCAACTAATTCCGCACCATTGTTTGGGATTGCGTTTAGACTTTATGTACCTCCTTATGCAATGCGTGTCAATACTTTGTTAACTTAAAATATAAATTGTGAGAGAAGATGATAATTTTAGCGTAAAAATAGCGTTCCTTACGTAAATCCCTAAAAAACCTCCATTAGGTTCTATCGACGCAAAACCTGGCAATCCAATTCGAAACAAATAAACCTATCATTCGTCACCATTTATTTACACATCTGATATCATATTTTTAATAGATAAAAATATCACAATGACGCACCCATTTAACCTTAATATACACTCTGTATAAGACACTAACATCTTTTCATACTGCACTGCGACATGCACACACTAAACAATATATACTCGTACTATTATTATAGTCTGTCCACTATAAGAATTGCTCTTTGACAGCTCGACGGGTGATACCAGAAGTGATGTTCAAAAGATTATCGATTGTGATACCATTTAAATTATAAATTCAAAATATTATCATAAATCGAATCAGGTACGTAAATAATAATTAAAACGTAAACGTACTAATAAGATATGTAATAATAAGACCACATATCTATGCATTGTATGTTAAAACTAAACTAAACTAACATTTTATTATTTATTGGTTTCTATATTACAATTTGGTTGTCTTATCGTTTAAATTATATAACATAATAGAAGAGTTTTTCTGTATCGGATATATTTTACAGAGTATTTTTATCGATTATTATAATCCATCGACCCATCATTGAATAATTCTGTGTAGACATCACTAAGTGGGCGGGACCTGTCCATGAAGTACGATAATTATTTGTATGACATTTTAACATAGACAATACAATCCTACATAGGCGTGAAGCTGTCAAAAAGCAAATAATATAATGGACAGAGTATAAGTGTGAGTATTGTTCCATATTCCTTAATGACGCAAATGTCTGAGCTGTAAATCCTACAATCCTACTAATATTATAAATGCGAAAGTTTGTAAGGATGTGTACGTTTTGTGTGTTAATAGTCTTTCACGCAAATTCTACTGAACCGAATACAATGAAATATGGCACACATGGCACAGAGGGTAACTTGGATTAACACATATGATAGGTTTTATCCCGGAAATCCCACGGGAACGGGAACTATGCGGGTTTTTCTTTGAAAACGCGGGCGAAGCCGCTGGCGGAAAGCTAGTACAATATATACTCGTACTATAATAATAATAAGTGTTAGTATTGTTCCATATTCCATAATGACGCAAATATATAAGCTGTAAATACTAAAGAGTTAAGGCTGCAGTCTAGCAAAATTGCGTTTTCAACAAGTTATTTGACAATTTTTTCCCGGCTAATGAAATGATAAACTGAATTTTTTTTTCTTGTTTATCAATTAGTGTTATATACGCAATGTGCGTGAATTTTTTCACATTTATAAAGTTACTTTATGTTACCTTAATCAGGCCTTCAAGATAAGTCTCTTTCCCCCAAAGACATTTCGAGCTAAGTTTGTGCACTCACTACGTTGCAACCGATTACAATTTACACAATCTGATCAGCGCATTATTATCCTTATATAGTCGTTATTAAAAACTGCTGAATACAATTGCCGAAAAACTTATGATTTTCTTAATTAGAACGTTATAAATTCATTAAATTTCCCATTTTTTGCCTTACAAAATCTATTGATAAATACTACTAAAAGTTATTTTTTCCATTAATTTATTCGAGTTGGTTGAAGACCAATGAGTATTAATCCTTTAAAAATTTTTTTTTTTGAATTTTGATAATTCTTTAAATATTAAAAAAATATTTAAAATAATCAGGAAAAATCCTAGCGAATTTCTTTAGTCGCGCTCCTTGGGCCGGAGCGTTCTGACATGTGCTCTACGCTCGATTTTCCTTCATACCGAAGTGAAAGTTGCTCTACTTCATTAAATTTAATATTTTTGTTAATTGATTATTTTTATCTTAGTTTTGTGCAAATATTCGTATTTTTAAACATTTGATTTCGATATAGAAAATAAACGAAAAAAATACGCGTGTAACTACACTAGAAAAAAAATTATCTTCGAACATAAAGTTAATGAAACCAAATAGATTGCAAAGGTGATTGGCAACAATTTCTTTATTTTACGGGGTGTCAGTAAAGGGATGTATTTCTTTAAAACTAAAGTAAGCTCATAAATTTTCTTATAATATAATTATTTTGAAGTTCCAAAAATGTTTATTTTTCGTTTGAGAAATACGAAATATAATATAAACTTGTATTGAGAACTTGAACTTCCCAAGTTCATCCGGGGAAATCCCCATACGGGGAAAATGATTTGTTTACTCCAAAATTGATCCGAGGTGTTTTAATTTTTTCTTCTAGTCATTTTCAACGTAGCGGCATGTTGTTTGATTATTAATTTTGTAACTTAAATACAGGATGTTGGTTTTATATTCTGATCTTACAGACGCGCTGACAAATGTAGTCCGCCATTTCTAGTTTAGTCTACCAACTCTAAGTACCAATATTAAAACGAATGGATTATCATCACATCATCAAAACTCAGATGTAATGGAAGATCACAATAACATAGAAAATTCAGTGGGTGTTGAGAACTAAACAAACAGAAGTAACAGAGACGCGAAGAATAAAAAAAGAGGACGAAAACGATAATTCGTTGATGCTTTCCCTTTTCGACGTATTGTTAAGGTACATCACCAATCTGCAAAAAACAAAACTGATGATTCCCAATTGCTGATTAAAAATGAAAATCAAATAATCGACAACAGTGGTGAAAATTTGCTGATCACAATGAAACATCCTTCAGTGGTAGCAGATTTACTCATTTAAAATGTATCGGTGAACAGCGTAAAGGAGAGGAGGACAGGAAAACATTATGAATGTGGATGGTGGATTGTATACAGGGTGTAATCGATAAGTATGTGCAGGCGATTGTGACGTTATTATTGCAGGTATCAAAAAACTTAAAACTGATATCGAAATTACTTTACCTAATGAGCAAAATGACAATAATAACTTTTTAAAAGTATAACGAGAAATATCTAAAAAATTTACTTTATACACTCCCATATCAAAAAGGGAAAATGGGACTAGTAGAAGTTAAATGTCTAATTCCGGCAAAAGACATGAATGCGGAAGATGCGGTTAAAAAAAATTTAATATTTGAAATACAATGCAAAAAATAACACTTTTGTCATCATGACTATTTTTTCCAAATTCAGGGACAACTAAACGTTGCAGAAGCAGAAGTCTGCTTATTTGCTGTTTGGACTGGAGTGAATCATTCGTTAAAAATAGAATATATAAAAAAGTATGTAACGTTTAGGCAAAATAAAATGATGGACCATTATCAAGATTTTACATAAATTGCCTACT
>CAJQZN010036569.1:0-23627 GCA_907164685.1 Colias eurytheme | reverse complement strand
TTTTCGGCCGGTGTTACTATTTTTTGTTTCCGAATAGATAGATGCGTGAGGTTTTTGTACATTTTTATGGTCTATGCCCAAGGTTTTATTGGCTACGAATTTGTGTTTTGTAAATGGACCTTTTGGTTTATATATGGGTGAATAGGTATAATTTTTAATGTTTGGGCGAGTGTATATACCTATGGGTTATGTTTCTGTATGGTAGAGCTTTATTTATTAGTTAGAAACGGATAGTTTTAGATGTAGGTAAATACTTACGTCTTGGTTTTCGGTAGTGTTTTGTAATTTGTATTGTTGGATACCTAAATAATTTGTTTCTTAGTTTATGGAAATTGTGAAAATTCATAAAATGTATTGTTTTAACTCTCTGCATGTTTTTTTCTATATCGTATCTAATTTTCATTAAATGAAAATGATCACTAGTTTTGAATATTTTAATTGTAATTATGAACTGTTTGAAATATGATGGTTTATAAATATTTTGTCTTTAATTATTTATGTTGCAAACTTTGGTTGCAAATTGGTTGCAAAGAAGCAATCGATTTACGTATTCTTTGCAAAGATAAGGGGTTGCAAAATTACATCGATTTACGAAGGATTTACGTATTCTTTGCAAAGATAAGCGGTTGATAAAGTAATTTTTTCTGTGTAGGCGAGCAAAGTCGTGGGCCAGAGCTAAATATAGAAGAAATATTACATTTTTATATAATTGTCTGAGATTACACCTGCTATAATTTTAAAGGAAAATATTTATTTGTTGATGAAGGTGTGAGATGCTTTTATAAGGAAATAGAGCAATAAAAAAAAACGTTAATGCTGTCAGTAGGTACGTACCTATTCACATAAGGGCCGATTTTTCAATGCTTGGATAAAACTTATCCGTCCAATAAAGTATTACACGATAATATTAAAATGTCACGTAAACTGTCAAATACGGGCAATTAGAATACGTTTTTAAAATGGTAGTTTTATACATTATTCGACGAATAAGTTTTAACCAAGGATTGAAAAATCAGCCCTTAATCAAATTAATCGAAAAATCTAATAAGTAGGTACCTACCTAAACTAGCTATCAATTTCTACCTATAGAGAACTTGTGTCTAATGGCCGGGATACAGGAAGCTAGTTTTTCAAACTCAAACTCAAACATTTATTTATTCAATTAGACTTCTTTTAGAAGCACTTTCGAATCGTCAATACATATTTTTAACATTTACCACCGATTCGGAAAGCAGTATCTATCGAGAAGAACCGGCAAGACGCTCCATAGTTGCTCTTTTAAAATCATGTCAATATTACAATTTAATTTTCAAGCTAGGATAGCAAGCTAGTGTCAATAAGCTAGCAAGCTCACTTCAGCCCCCCTTATAGTCAAGTGGCTTTCTGTTAGCGTAGCGTTGTATGAGATTGACGTAGGCTGTAGATAAACGTATCTACAGCTTACGTCAATCTCATACATTCGTAGTCTATTCGATTGAACGCTACGCTAACAGAAAGCCACTTGACTAGGGGGGCTGTAGACTTCGTGTAGACTTTCGATAACAAGCGTACAAGTTAGAAGCTTGGTATCGTAGCTTGAAAAACTAGCCTCGTGTATCCCGGGCATTATGCAAGCAATATCATAAAAATGTCGCATTGTAAACTGTTTATTCATTTTTTTAATTCGATTTATGGAATACCTAGGTACCTACCTACATATTTTTTTGTAAAAATTTGTTTAGCCGAGTTGAGCACATTTTGGAAGCAAAATAAATTTTATACAAAACTAGCTTACCCGCCCGCTTTGTCTATAACCTATAAAATTATATACTAAAACCTTCCTCTTGAATCACTCTATCTATTAAAAAAACCGCTTCAAAATCCGTTGCGTAGTTTTAAAGATTTAAGCATACAAAGGGACATAGGGACAGAGAAAGCGACTTTGTTTTATACTACGTAGGTACCTACTAGTGATTCTTATAATTTTCACTTCCTTCTTCAATACAATTCACAATTGCAGTGTTCCATCTTTCTTTCTTTCTTTTTATATACTTTTTAATCGAACCAACTAATTTACAGTGTTGCAATAATAAATAAAACGTTATCGAAGTCAATATCCTGGAGGGCAATCACCGGGAGGACATTGATATGAGAGGGCAATCCTCGCTGCGAACAGAAATATATTTATTTATATTTATATTGTATTATTATCCATACTAATATTATAAATGCGAAAGTAACTCTGTCTGTCTTTCTGTTACTCAATCACGCCTTAACTACGGAACCAATTTGTATGAAATTTGGTATGGAGATATTTTGATACCCGAGAAAGGACTTAGGCTACTTTTTACCCCGGGACAAAGGATAGGTTCTATCCCGGAAATCCCACGGGAAGGGGAACTATGCGGGTTTTTCTTTGACTGCGCGGGCGAAGCCGCGGGCGGAAAGCAAGTATACTATATCATTTATGTACTTTATTCTACAAAACAATACGTAAATCGTATACCTATAAAACACATTATTGTTGAAGTGAAAAATTGTAGAGTAAAATTTCAAAGTCGCGTCATGGCAATACCGTCACGTCATAGAGTAGGGCGATTTTGGTATCTTTGAATCTAGACACAGAAATTTCACTTCTGACACGTGTGAGCGTCTTAAAATGATTCAGCCGTTCTTCAGTTATGAATATTAGGAGTAGATTTTTGATAAAATGTCCGTAACCAATATTCGACTATTCGTTTAAATCTTTTTATTAAAAAGTTTCATCCAAATTGGTAGATACTGTACATATGCATATATAGCAGGGTAACTAACAGACTTATGGTGAAAAACAGAAAGAAAGGAAAAGAGCTTTCCGTAGGTACATTTAAAATTTCACGAAAAAGCTCAGAAAATACTGGAACGATTTCAATAATTCTTTCACCAGTAGAAAGTTACATTATTTCTGCATAACCTATTTTTCTTATTATTAAAATAAACTCGAGAATATCGCATTGAATTGTAAGTTTTCTTATATTTAACCTACTTCGAAAACTCTGCATTCAATACAATTATGTAGAAAAATAAAGAAAATTCCGCTAAGAAAAATGGCTATTCATAAAATGTAAAACTTTAGATGAATAGAAGGTATTTATTGAGTTAATAATATCATTTACCTATTACATAATTATCATATCAATTAAAACTCAAACTCATACATTTATTTATTCAATTAGACTTCTTTTAGAAGTACTTTCGAATCGTCATTACCTACATATTTTGAACATTTACCACCGATTTATTGCAAAACCTTTAAAACTAAACTCTTCTCTCGTAATTATATACCTAGGTAATAACTCAAACATTTAAGTACTAGTCTTATTTAAGAAATTGTAAATAGTCATAATACAATTAAATTTGAATTTGAATAGGTAGGTATCAAACATTTTTTAACATTTAGGAAAAAGAACATCTAATATCTAATATATATATATTATTATAAAGGCGAAAGTTTGTAAGGATGTATGGATGTATGGATGTTTGTTACTCTTTCACGTAAAAACTTCTGAACCGATTACAATGAAATTTAGCACACATATAGAGGGTAACTTGGATTAACACATAGGGTAGTTTTTATCCCGGAAATCCCACGGGAACTATGCGGGTTTTTCTTTGACTGCGCGGGCGAAGCCGCGGGCGGAAATCTAGTGTGATATATTTTTTTAGGTTAGGTTAGGTTAGGTTAGGTTAGGTTAGAGTTTATTCATAGGTAAGTACATATATTGGTTTTGTACAGTCATAAGTACAGTAATAAGTACAAAACCAATATACTTACCTATGAATAAACTCTAACCTAACCTAACCTAACCTATTACCTAACCTAACCTAACCTGTATAGTTTTATGTGCTTTGTAGAGTCTGAATGTTCATTGTTTATCTTAATCTATAAATATTATAGAGGAAAAACTATTTTTTCATGTTTGTAATGCAAGTAAAGTAAAACCCCGATATTGAAAAATCTTTTACCAGCTTACTTGTTTTAGTTAAAGTTTAGGTGATATAATCTTAATACTATTATGAAAGGTTAATGAAAGGCGAAAGTTTGTATGGATGTATGGATGTTTGTTAATCTTTCACGTAAAAACTACTGAACCGATTACAATGAAATTTAGCACACATATAGAGGGTAACTTGGATTAACACATAGGATAGTTTTTATCCCGGAAATCCCACGGGAACGGGAACTATGCGGGTTTTCCTTTGCAAACGCGGGCGAAGCCGCGGGCGGAAATCTAGTTAGATATATAAGTATAATTATTATATGAACATTATATTAGGCCTTTAAATGACTATAATAAGTAATCTCGATTATAATTAGTCTATTTGCTTTACATGCAAATTCAATGGTTTAACAATGCAATGTTTACGAGTATCAAATGACTGCTGATACGAGTGTTGGCATATTTCATACAGATAAATGCTTGTAGTAAATCGTAGTACTTACTTAGGTATTGTTATATTTTAATTTTTAAAACGATCTTTAAGCTTCTGATTCAGATTTCAATCAATGCTAAGCATTGAACTTATTTCTTCCATCAATTAACTAATATTAGAAAGAAGAAAGAAGAAGAAGAAGAAAGATCATTTATTTATTTGACTCCACAATAATAACAAACACAATTAATAAAATATTAAAGAAGTAGACAAAATTAATCCATACTAATATTATAAATGCGAAAGTAACTCTGTCTGTCTGTCTGTTACTCAATCATGCCTAAACTACTGAACCAATTTCCATGAAATTTGGTATGGAGATATTTTGATACCCGAGAAAGGACATAGGCTACTTTTTATCCCGGGAAAATGACGCAGACCTAGAAATCACAAGGGAACGGGAACTATGCGGGTTTTTCGCTGACTGCGCGGGCGAAGCCGCGGGCGGAAACCTAGTATTTGTTATATTTTATGGTTACGAATTTGATAAATATTCATCTCAAAAACGCAAAATAATACCTGTCTGTCTGTAGCTTATTAACGGATGGACAATTCAGATTTTCTCTCTCATTTTAATTAGCGTTAGCTATCTTAAATTTTTTAATAAATACCTATTAATTAGTTTTATGAAGCATTTTCTGCACCACACAATTCTAAGATTTTCTTAACTGTAACTAAAAGTATCTATACAGGAAAATATTACGAAATTATAGTTCTGAATTTTGGTATAAATAGCCAATTGATGTTTGATTAAATGCTCTAAGTATTCAATTTGTCTGAAAATTGATATCCAGGAAAATGTAGCTTATAAGTACAATAATTTAATTAAATTATAGATCTCTACTTGGCTCTACATTAGGTTTTTAACAAATAATATAACTTTTCCATTTGGAATTGATCGATTTTTACTTTGAGTGACTTATCCATACTAATATTATAAATGCGAAAGTAACTCTGTCTGTCTGTCAGTTACTCAATCACGCCTAAACTACTGAACCAATTTGCATGAAATTTGGTATGGAGATATTTTGATACCCGAGAAAGGACATAGGCTACCTTTTATTGCGAAATATGTACCACGGGCGAAGCCGGGGCGGACCGCTAGTATTTTATAAAGCTTTAATAAGAAGAGAAAAAAAGAAAGCTTCTAACTCTATAGACGACGATTATGATGATAGAGCAGATATAAAATTAAAATAGAGTGGAATATTTTTTGTAATATTATATAACTTTTATATTAATAGGTAATATACTGTAGTT
Organism: Colias eurytheme; assembly: GCA_907164685.1. Lineage (NCBI taxonomy): Eukaryota > Metazoa > Arthropoda > Insecta > Lepidoptera > Pieridae > Colias > Colias eurytheme. Next base: position 17,915 of record CAJQZN010036569.1, on the reverse strand, counting down.
TGTGTGTCTGTTTGTATACACCTATCTCTGAAATTACTCTGCTGGACAGATAATTCACTTTTTGCCCTGTTTTGTGCAAATGATCTATTTTTACATCAAGAAATCAAGAAAGAATTAATATAGGTAAATGAAGCTTTTTAAAAGTATGCTTAAAGGTTTAATTTAAAAGTGATTTTAATAAACAATTAAGTATTGCTGGCCTAAGGCCTTGCATTTTCATTTCAATTGTAGGTATATTGTAATTTCATTGTCACAAGTATGACCTCATTTGACGTGTTAAAGGTAAATATAACAAGAAAATTAATGACTAATGTATTGTCTAGACTCTACATAAAGTATGTCATAAATAATAAACATGCTATTTTATATAGATATAGTTAAGATTTTTAAAGAAGTAACAACTGTTTTTATCATTGGTTCTTTTATTATTATGTACTAAAAATAGTGCAGTTAATAATATTATTTAATTTGATTACGTCACAAAAATTTAAAATAAAGACTGTTTGCAGCCAGTCTTGATTTTTAAAACGATTACAAGTAGACTTATAAAATAAATTATAATAAACCTCTTTAGTGAGACGTGGACGCCGATTTTCAAAATGGCGTATCTTAAGTACTTACTGTATCTTAACATGACGTAATGCATTTAAAATACTTTTCCTTGGTACATTTCTCTATAAATACATTTTCTTATCACATTAAATTATTTTTTTTTATACATAAAACAGCAAAAAGGTTGCATCGAAAAAAATACTGGCACATTAACGTTAGCGCAATTAAAAAACAGTTCCTTGGAGCAGATGTTCGATTGACGAAATAAAAAAGCGATTTCCAAGATGGCGTTCGTTCACGTCCCGGATTCAAAAATTGGAAAGCGAACTTACATTGCATCAATATGGCGCCGGAGAAATTCGTTTATCCGTGTTTCCTTCACTTTGTACTGCGAAACCCGCGAATTTTCGTGTATTTTAAATCACTGGGGATAATGGTAATATATTTATTGTTTGATTTTTCATGTTTTGCAAGTAAACCGGGCGAGAATGCAGTCAGTCGGATGCACTGTAGAGTACTGACCTAGGGCCGATGCAACGCGCAGGGCGCGCACACATACACAGCACACACACACGCGCCCGTGTAATCGACTTTAAGCTTTATAACCTCAAAAAGAAGGTTTTATATACACTTTAATGTTATATGCGTGGCAACAGACGAGGTTTAACTTAAAATTGTGATTGTGAGAAATTACAGAAATTTCGAGACGCAGACACGAGGTTTGTAAATCGATTTATCCTAGAAAGGTTTGTTAATATAATTAAGGGTTAAATCTTTAAATATAAGCAGTTGAAATAATAAAGAAAACTTTAGAAGCACTTTTTCTAATCACGTGACTCTATCGAATTTTCTTTCTTGGAACTTTCTTTGTATTTTCTTTATTACGATTGCGTCTTACTTTCCAGTAATATTCTTATAAAACGTATCTACGTAATTAATAATTGTGTACTCCATTTGATAGATATTGTTTGTCTTTAAACTAAATTATGCAAGTATGTATTTCTTCTTTGTTAAAACTGCAAATCGCAATTTTACTAATATGTACAACCAAAACAGTCACACTAACAACACATTTATTTGCCTATTTATAAAGTATCATGTATATTATAATAAATTACAAATAATATAAATAAAACCATGAAACATAAACGAATAAATGGCACAAAAGAATAATTAGAAAATATAGAGACGTAGATATCAAAATCTACATCATCATCATCAGCCCATCACCTTCTCAAGATATTTCAAAAACTCAAACTCAAACATTTATTTATTCAATTAGATTTCTCGAAGCACTTTTGAATCGTCATTTCATATTTTTAACATTTACCACTGATATTTTGTAAAAGCTCCAATCTGTAAAGGAAAATTCTTGAGGAAAGCGGATAAATTTAATAATCAAATCACTACATAGTATAAAACAAAGTCGCTTTCTCTGTCCCTATTATGTCCCTATGTATGCTTAAAATCTTTAAAACTACGCAACGGATTTTGATGCGGTTTTTTTAGTAGATAAAGTGATTCAAGAGATTTAGTATATATAATTTATTATGTTTTAGACAAAGCGGGCGAAGCCGCGGGCGGAAAGCTAGTTTATTATAACTGACTTATTTTATCTCGAACACTGTATGAGCATTGTCTCTATAAGATAGAAACTACGAAAATTGCTTTAAAGAAAGCTACGTTATGAATAGGAAACTTTCGATGTTTTTGGAAAAGTCAGCAATGTTAGAACTTAATATTATTATAAACTATATTATGTTTGTTCTTATACCAAATACCTTGTAAGGGCCGATTTTTCAATCCTTGGTTAAAATTTATCCGTCCAATAAAGTATTACACGAACATTTTAAAATGTCACCTGTAAACTGTCAAATACGGACAATTGGAATACAGTTTTGAAATGGGAGTTTAATATATGTTATTCGATGAATAAGTCTGTTTTAACCAAGGATTGAAAAATCGGCCCTTAGTGAAATAACAAGACAATAGAATTTATTTAATGTCAAAGTAGTACCTCTATCAAAGCTTTTAAAACAAAGAAATTTTTTTCTCCTTCCATTCCATTTTGTCATTTTACAATTGAAAATATTTATTATTTAACTGTTATAAATACACTTTTATTATTTTTAATCAGTCAAGAAAAACTTCTTGACTGATTTCTTACAAGCATGTAGGTAAGTACTTACCTATATTTAATAAATATTATTTAATCTTTATTAAAATTCGCTGTGAAACAGTGGGAAAATATGGAGTCCCATGTCGTCTAGTGGGGTAAGGGGCAGATGCATTATACATCTGTTTCACTGATCGATTTTCTTTAGGGACAAGTAGGTGATCAGCCTTCTGTGTCCTACCAGACCGAGACATTTTTTCTTCATCTCCACCGGGAATCGAACCCAGGACGCCTCTGTGCTACGCTCACGCGTCAACCACTGTGCCAAGGAGGCGATCACTTAAACAGTAACGTGACAAATTTATACCAAGCTAGATAATAAGTATCCTTTTTATAAATTTCTTTCTGCAATTCATCACAGACTTTTCTTTAGATTTTCATACAGCGCCATCTAGTCACAAATTAAGGTGTAAGTGAAAACTAAACAGAGCTTTATGTAAGCAATTATACTGAAAATTTTGCTAGAAATTAATAAAAAGATGGTGCTTAAAAATAAGCAGAAACGTCTGTAACTCGCTACGTTAAAAACTAATTTGAATATAACTAAATGTAAATAATATAACTATGTATATAATAAAGCTTGAAGTTGGTTGAATAAACAAACGAACGAAATATTAAAATTTTTACTTCATAATGTTATACCTAATATCATGTTATTACGAACGTTTCGTATGATTTTTAATTATATATTTAAGAGCTTTACTCTGCATTCTTCTAATAGGAGCATTTTAACAACACTTACTTATTCGAATATTTTTTTATACACGATAAAATACCTCGCCAATACATCATGTCTTTCAACATCTTCAATATTAATTATTGATTGCTATAATAAAGCCCATTAATTATATTTACTTAAAGACATGTTGACTCTACAGTCTCTACAATGTAGAGTCATGTTCTAGTGGCATAAAACACGAATGTAGTGTTTGCTGTTTTATAAATTTGTATTTTAAGATCTTTTAAACGAGCTTTTTGACTGTTTGCTAGAAATCGCTGATCTCAGGAACTACTGGATTGTGCATTAATGTATAACTATCTACCCCCTATACTATTCCATCGGGAATACCGCAGGGCTCCCATCTCGGTCCTCTCTTCTTTTTAATATTTATCAACGACCTCCCCCGTGTAATACAATCAAACTATAGAATGTACGCTGATGATTTAAAAGTTTATAGAACGATTAAGGATATAACAGATGTTAATATACTTCAATCAGACTTAAAAAATATACAAAAATGGTGTACAAATAATCAGATGTGCTTAAATATTAATAAATGCTATCACATTGCATTCTCTAGAAAGAAAATTCGAACACCCGTAACTTACCTTATCAATAATTTACCACTCACGGAAGTGAGCTTTATCCGTGACCTAGTCGTGATCATAGATAGTTCTTTAAGTTTTAGAAACCATTACGATCATATTGTTAAAAAAGCTTCACAATTATCCGGCTTCGTCACGAGACACATGAGATTCCTGAAACAACCTCAACTTACCATTTTAATTTATAGCACCCTCATTCGTGGAATACTAGAGTATTGTTCAGCTGTCTGGAGCCCTAGTTACCAAGTCCATTCCGATAGAATTGAAAGAGTCCAGAAATGTTTTTTGTATTATCTTAGTTACTCAGACTATAAAAAAATAAATAAAATAAAATAAAAATTTCTTTATTTGTTTCAAAAAATTTTTACATAATATTGTTACATATGTTGCATTGAACCCCACACTAGGATCCCCTGTGTTGTGAGGCTCAATCTCTTTCATCATATTACATATAACAGAACAACAAAAAAGAAATATGTATACCTATATATTTTAAACAAATAATTGCCATTTTAAGTATTGAGAGTGTGTGTGTGTGTGTATATGCGTACGTGTATATGTGTGTGGGTGGATATGTTTATTTTAATATTCAGTAAATGTTTAAGTTTATATTTTAATCAAGAAATTATGGTAACGAGGTTTTCAGTTTCTAAGTAGTTTAGATTAAATAGCCAATTTGTAACAAATTTTTTACAACGGAACTTGGTCATAGGAAAGATATTTAGTAATTTGTTCATTTTGTTGTATAAGTAAGGTCCCATGAATATAAAAGCCCTGCTACCAAAAGACATATTACAGCAATGTTTCCTCCATGTAGGATTTCTTCGAGAGCGCTCGTTCGTTATAATTGTGTTTGGAGCTATTTTATGAAATTTTAGTATTACTGCTAATATGTATAACTGACGCACCGTTAGAATACCAGCCTCTTGATATAATTCTTTGGTTGGATATCTTAGATTCTTTTTAAAGATAATTTTAAGAATTGCTCTTTGCGCGCGCTCAACTTTTATAAGATGACATTTTTTGGCGGAACCCCAAGAAATGAGACAGTAGTTTAGGATAGATTGGCAGAGTGCATAATAAGTCATTTTGATCGTTTTGACATCTGCAATTAGTCTTAGTTTTCTAAAAATGTAGGTTAATTTTCTGATACGTGTCTTTACTAAATCGGTTTGTAATTGTATATTCCAGGTAAGGTGTTTGTCAATAATCACACCTAGATACTTTATATAGGTAACATTTTCCAGAGCAGTACATTTGCAGTTGGTAGTGTTATTATCACATCTATGTATTGTTAGGGATAATTCTTTCGGGGCATTGGTCCTATTGTTTATGTTAAAATTCATAAGTTTGGTTTTACCTATATTGAGGCTGAGCAAGTTGTGGTGGAGCCAGTTGGCCACAGATTGCATTCCGGTTTCTGCAGCGCTATATACTTCCCTCCAAGACCTGCCATGAAAAATCACAGCGGTATCATCTGCGTAAGCAAAGATCTTTGCCTGGTTGAGTTTAAGTGAACAGAGTCCATTTACGTAGAGAAGAAAGAGGGTAGGGCTTAAGAAATAATATAAATCAGACCATAGGGTTTTAACTTCCTATGACCAGCGTCTATCGTACTTTAACTTGAGTGGTTTACATACACGCAGGAAAGTAGCAGATATCTTATTTCTTTATAAGGTTCTACATGGGGAAGCAGATTGTCCTGATGCCTTGGAGCGCATTTGTCTTTCAGTTCCGCGTATCACTACACGTTTACATAACAGATTATGTTTTCTGCCAGCTTCAAGTAAAACTAATCTTGGTCAACATGCACCTTTGTTTCGAATGTGTACCTATGCAAATAGTATCCGATCAGAAATAGACATATTTAGTGGTTCTCTGGTCTCAATTAGGAATAAATTATTAAAGGAGACGATTTTTTTTGTTTGGAGAATAGGCCCACCTCAATTTCTTAGCGTATATTAATGAAATGTGTGTTAATTTGTTCCTTGAAGTCCCCAGATTACAGTGGTGACATTATTTTTACATGTTTTAACCGGAATCCTTAGAAACACGATGTGCAAACATTTACCTCATTCCTACATAAAAACTAACTGATAATGAGCGATTTGTCTTGTGTGACCCATCCGAATCATTGGGTATAATATATTTAAATGAATGAATAAATAAATATTAGAAAACATCACATACATTGTCACGATTCCAAGCTCGGAAATCGGAAACAGCGAAGTTACCACAAACACAGAGACCCGATTTGGTTATAAATAGTATAGAAAATAAGTGATATAAGTGTGTGTACCTCAAGTTTCTGGACCTTATGTGATTTTAGCGAATGGGAAAACTGATTAATTAAGAAATTATTAGTTAAGTAGGTAGGTAGGTACGTGATTTATGACTAGGAGTAGGTACATAATATTAGGATATAGGTAGCCATTTGCACAGCTATGCTATTATTCATGTTCTATTGTAATATTAAACGCTCTTACGTTGTAGCAATTACATTTTAAAATAGGAAATAAAAACATTGTTTATGTTAAAAACATTACAACTACGACAGGAAGAATCTGACGTCTATCAAAGCAGCCAATAGATGTAACGTTTCGTTACACGGATTTTTTTAGCTTAGTAGAAACAAATTGTTTTATTTGATTAATTACAGGATTTAAAATCGCTATCAATCACATTCTTCCATATAAATAGGAATAAAAACAGTTTTTAAAGTGATTTGTTTAAGGCAGTTTTTTTTCGCTTTTTGGTTTTATTTTTATTCTATCGATAAAAACGTTTCGTTCCAGTTATTGCACGCCTCATAAGCGAAGCGTTGAGGTGGGTACTACTGTCACTTCGCGCAAAACATCTGATTTTTCAAACTTAAAATGTCTTTATGTATCATACATTGCACTTGTAAGATAATAAATACACACACATATTAAGAAAAAAACACTATTTTTAACATTCATGATATTTTTGATGTCATTTTTGTTATTTAAACTAGTTAAAAAACAGTTTAAAAAAGTTCTGTCTTGGACGTCCGTGTGTCTGTATGTGCGGATCCTTTTTCTTGTTAACACGATAGCGACCGAAATACTTTACTAATCGAGTCTTTTTTTTTCTCTTACGCTTGAGTATGCTCAGGAATAGAACCCTTTCATTTTTCAGGGTCTGATTCGATGTGGTTTAATTGTTATTAAATAAACAAAAATAATAATTAATAAATATTTATTAAAAAAAATTATGAGGCGTGCACTTTTGGATTTTCCAAATTATTTTTAATGTTGGCCTTGGTTGGCCATTGTTCTTGGTTTCTAGACAGCACTACAGCAGGGATGATATCAAAATAAAGCTTTTTAATTCGATTTCATGATTCCGGTTTCGTTTGTAAAACAACGAAGCTTCAAAATTCATAATATAATTTTATATTTTTACACGTTTTTTTTTTATTACTATACGTTACCGAGTCTTGGTGGGCCCACAAAAAATAGTCTCCTTTCATCAAATAAATAGTTTTTATAATTATTGTTATACATAGATAAGGTATCCAATTAAAATTTGTAAATTTGCATGCTGTGTCTACATCCAGAATAAATCACAAACATTTGTAACCAGTTTTGTAGACCAATAAAAAAAAATAACTAAGAAGCTTCCCGCCCGCGGTGTTGCCTGTTTTGTCAAATTATATACTAAAATTTTCCTCGAGAACTACTCGCTATTGGAAAAACTGCATCCAAAATTCGTTGCGTAGGTTTAAATTCTATATACATAGGAACAGACAACAGGAAGCGACTTTGTTTTATAGTATGTATGCTCATACCAATGTACACCGTGTTTCAGTGAGTGCCTTTGTATAAATTCAATCGCTCATACTTTGTTTTCTTTTTAAATGTACCTATGTATGAAGTGTATTTATTTCCTGCAGTCAAGCAAATTTCAATATGTAAGAATTCGCTCGCGTTTTCAATGAAAAACCCGCATAGATCCCGTTCCCGTGAGATTTAAAAAAACAATCTATCCTATGTGTTAATCTATGTTACCTTCTATATATGTGCTAAATTTCATTGTAATCGGTTCAGTAGTATTTGCGTGAAAGAGTAACAAACATACATACATCCATCCTCACAAACTTTGTAGGATAGAGATAGAGATAGTATGTTTAAGTAAATAAATAATAATAAATGTTGGACTTATTGTAATATATGTGCGTCACCTTCGTGAAGTTATCTATATGATAACTTTTGACCTTAACTGCACTGTTTCGATGCACTCGATTATAAATACCTAATTATTAATCTATACTAATATTATAAAGCTGAAGAGTTTGTTTGTTTGAACGCACTAATCTCAAGAACTACTGGTCCGATTTGAAAAATTCTTTCTGTGTTGGATAGCCCATTTATCGAGGAAGGCTATAGGCTATACATATATTATCATCATGCTAAGACCAACAGATGCGGAGCCACGCGGGTGAAACCGCGGAGCGCAGCTTATAGTTTATATTTTGTGTAAAAATTAATTAATTTGTTATATTCCAACACTTATTTTGTTTGCATTAGTTTCAGGTATAACTTCATTCAATACAAACAATAGTCTAACGAGATTATGGTTTTGTTTATTTTGTCATTGTATGGTTTTGAAATAAATATATATATATTATCTTATATATAAAAATGAATCGCAAAATGTGTTGGTAAGCGCATAACTCGAGAACGGCTGAACCGATTTCGATAATTCTTTTTTTATTATATTCCTTGAAGTACGAGGATGGTTTTTATGAATATGTACCACGGGCGAAGCCGGGGCGGACCGCTAGTAAATATATAAAAATGAATCGCAAAATGTGTTGGTAAGCGCATAACTCGAGAACGGCTGAACCGATTTCGATTGTTCTTTTTTTATTTTATTCCTTGAAGTACGAGGATGGTTCTTATTTAGAGAAAACGTAAACATGTACCACGGGCGAAGCCGGGGCGGACCGCTAGTTATAAATAAATATATTTTATTTATTTAAACGTTTTTCTGCAGTGGGAATAAAACACGACTAACAACGATAGATCATAGTATATTGATAAGTTAAACACTTTAGAATAAATTATAAATTATATAATAGAACATTCAAAATAATTATGGGAATACAATCAGACATCAGACAATATTTTCTTTTAGAATTAATCTGAAATACTTTATTTCGATACCTCACTTGTTCGATTTTAAAAATAATATTCAACAAAGTAAATTTTGTTCACGGTATCACACGTGAACGAATGTACCGATTTTGATAAATCATTTTGTGTGTGGTGTCTCTCGATGTAAGCCAGAAGGGCTGCTGCATCTTATCGCGAACGCGTGGGTGTACCAGGTTCACCCTGGTAGCGACATGCGCAAGGGCGTCCCTTGACGGGGATCACGAACCTCAGCTTGGGCTGTCACTTGAGTAAACCACGACGCGTATTTGGAAAATATACAAGGCGAAAACTAGTGTTCTAACACTGTATAGTTTCAAGTTGGGTAGCAGAATAAAGTCACTCACACATACAATGGAGTTTGTTAAATATTTTATTTGTTTCTTCTTTTTTTAGAAATTAAAATATATTTTTTTTTAAATAAATTATATTTCTGTAACATCGGAAGAGACTAGTTTCCCACAACACAGGGGATCCTAGTGTGGGGACTAGTGTATCTCTATTAAGTGCCCCTTATTATGATATGCAATTTTTACTGTATTCAAAACTTATTGTACACTGTGTTATGAAACAAATAAATTATTTTTATTTATATCTCTTATATATAAAATTCTCGTGTCACAATGTTAGTCTGCATACTCCTCCGAAACGGGTGGACCGATTCTCATGAAATTTTCTGTGCATATCGGGTAAGTCTGAGAATCGGCCAACATCTATTTTTCATATGTACCACGGGCGAAGCCGGGGCGGACCGCTAGTTTTTTTATAAATTTCTAGGAAATGCACACGACTTTTGCGTAATAATCGCGTATACTTTCTAACACTGATTCTGTGAATTAATTAACAAAGTATACAAGTACATAGTATACTTTGTATCTAACCGCGACTGAATCGTCTGGAGCTTGTGTATGGAGTTACACTAGCATAAGTGATAAGTTAGTATGGGACGAAGAACCTGGTAACTACACTAGTATAAGTTAGTATGGGACGAAGAACAGAAGGAATCCATACTAATATTACAAATGCGAAAGTAACTCTGTCTGTCTGTCTGTTACTCAATCACGCCTAAACTACCGATCCAATTTTCATGAAATTTGGTATGGAGATACAATTTTGATACCCGAGAAAGGACATAGGCTACTTTTTATCCCGGGAAAATGACGCAAACCCGGAAATCCCACGGGAACGGGAACTATGCGGGTTTTTCTTTGACTGCGCGGGCGAAGCCGCGGGCGGAAATCTAGTTAAATATAAATGAACCTAAACAAGAAACCATTAATGCTGATAATTGTTAGACTTTCAATGAAAGCTTATCAGTATTAGTTGTGCTTCGAAATGACGTCGAAAAGTATTTTTTTATACAAGTCTGAACGACAGATGAATGTAATAAGGATTCAGGAATCAGGGGTGACAATTGCCACTTATTAAAACTATATTTTAATATGAAATAAATATATTTGATATTATGTATTTCTCTTTTGATATATAACAAGAAAACTTCCGAATAGTATTGTAACTATTTCTATAATACTAACCTATAGTATAAAGAAAATTCTAAGGCAGACTATGTACAGAAAGCTCGTACGTGACAAAGCTCAAACCGTTTAAAAACCAACCAACAAAAAATATTATCATTAATGTTATTAATTGACTATCTCCTTCCAACCCTAAGTACCAAGGTCGAATAAACTGGGCCCAGTACAGCGCCTTGCGAGACTCCGCACGAAAAAAACAAACAAAAATCGAGACTTGCTCGCTTATCAATTATTCTCCGACCAGTTTTATGCTTGTAAGTGAAATGCGTTGAATACATCGCGATTTTGAAGCGTATTGCCTTGATAATATGCACTATTTTGGGGTGCAACCGTGTCAAAGGCCTTGGTGAGGTAAGACAAAAGTGGGGTGTTGTTAAATTACGCTGTTGCTATGTGCGCGTTTGTGCGTGCAATCTAAGCTGGTTACTTTATTTCGAGCTGTATCTAGATTGTTTATCATCAACATTACTTTTGTATTTAATTATCGGAATCTAACGATTCAAATGAAAAGTTTAATGTTTTTTTTAGGGTTTAAAATTTTAAATTACGTTATAAATTGATTTTATTGATAAGTTTAGGATTGTATGTTTATTATGAGTAACTTTTTTTTTCATGACACTTAATATAGGTAAAACTATAAAACCGAAAAATACACACGCAGTTATTATTTAATGTAAGAGACTATTTTATTCCTAATCGAGTTTCCTAACCGTAAAACTATAGTGGAAGTTAAAGGCTAGTAGGAAATTGATATCATTTTTATAACCACTTTTTATACTTAATTCTTAATTCTTGTATTGATATATTTTAACAGGAGATGTTAAAATATATCAATACGAAAAAATAGAGCATCTGTGTAAGTATATTATGAAATTCGTTTACGCCCTTTAGAATCTTTGCAATGGTGTTAATCTAAAATGTTAATATTACCTACTTGTCTATACTTCTATACTAATCTAAGTATACTAATATTATAAGGAGGAAAGGTATGTATGTATGGTTTTCACGCATAAACTACTGAACCGATTATAATGAAATTTAGCACACATATAGAAGGTAACTTGGATTAACACATAGGATAGGTTTTATCTCGGAAATCCCACGGGAACGGGAAATATGCGGATTTTCCTTTGAAAACGCGGGCGAAGACGCGGGCGAAAAGCTAGTTAGAAATAAGATGGTGTTGATATTGTCTATGCAATTTACGAAAATTAGTGGATTTATAGGTCTTAAATTTAAAAAAAAAACTTATAACCAGGATTGTGTCATGATTTTATTCACAGAACAAAGGCAAAATGATCTGTCTAAGAAATTTAGAAAATTTGCTAGTTTATTCTGGTTTCGTGAAGTTTGTAAGATTGTAACGAATCATACAAAACGGATGAACTGTTTTTGATGACATTTAAACATCCCTGCAGTAACAAAGAAGGACCAGAAATACATAGGTACTAGTAGGGTAAGCTAATAATCTGCGTGCCCGAAAATCGATCAATGAAACCGACGTGAAATGCATCTAACCCTTATTACCCACTCCAATGGTTAATTCCTAAATGACAATTATCATATTCCAGTGGAATAACTTCTATTGCACGCCTCATAAGCGAAGCGTTGAGGTGGGTAGGTACTATTGTCACTTCGCGCAAAACATCTGATTTTTCAAACTTAAAATGTCTTTATGTATCATACATTGCACTTGTAAGATAATACATACACACACATATTAAGAAAAAACACTATTTTTAACATTCATGATATTTTTGATTTCATTTTTGTTATTTAAACCAGTTAAAAAACAGTTTAAAAAAGTTCTGTCTTGGACGTCCGTGTGTCTGTATGTGCGGAGGATTTTCTTGTTAACACGATAGCGACCGAAATACTTTACTAATCGAGTCTTTTTTTTTTCTCTTACGCTTGAGTATGCTCAGGAATAGAACCCTTTCATTTTTCATGGTCTGATTCGATGTGGTTTAATTGTTATTAAATAAACAAAAATAATAATTAATAAATAATTATTAAAAAAAAATTATGAGGCGTGCACTTTTGGATTTTCCAAATTATTTTAATTTTACACGTACTTAATCGTCTGTATTAAATTTCCAATTCTTAACTTACTGTATCGTAAAATGTGTAGTTTAGTAAAACGTCAGGACTAAGCGAACAGATTCTTTTATTATCTTCTCAAAAATAAACACATTTTATAACAAAATCCTAAAAAATCATTGGTTTTTATTAGGGAGTTATTTAATTTTTTATAAGTATCGAAATAAGGTTATTATTATTGTAAGTACCTTTAGTTCACACCGTAGGACGAATGACACCAGATTAAGAAATTATTTCTTATTTCTCGCTAAAATCTTCAGATGAAAGCCTTATTCCTGTATCTAATCTTAAAATCAGAATTCAAAATTAATTACTTTTCCTTGCAATACTTAAACAATAAAGTTAACCCCTTGATAACTCTATATACCTATATCTAAATAGGAACGCATAGTCATTGCCAAAAATAATATTTATTTTAAACTATAAGTCATATAAGCCTCTTGAACAATAACTAGAACCTGCACCAAAATCTTAACTACGCTATCACAAAAAGAAACAGTAGCGGGAACAAATTGCATGTAACAGACAGACATACATATAAATAATATTGAACTTTCGTGTCGCGGCAAAGCCTTGGGTGAACGACCGGATCGACTGAGCGTCTACTGTGTGTTGCTAGTTGAAGCGATTTTATCGAAATAGGAAAGAAAATTAAAATAATACGACATTAAAACATTATTATTGTATTAATCTTTATTACATAAGTATGCACATCAAATTACGAATGTATACTAGTCACAGAACCGATAATTATATACTATAGTTCAAAAAACACGCTTAAACTGATGAAATTGTTGTATTGCCCACGATGCTTGTTATTGATAAGCGTACAAAGTTTGAATTAATTATTATTTTCGTTTAGATTGAGTTAAAATCGAGTTTATATGATAATTAATAAATTTTGACGACGCGGTTGGCGCAGTGGTAAAGTTACTGCCTACTGAGCCGACGGTCCCGGGTTCGATCCCCGGTCAGGGCAAATATTTGTGTGATGAACACAATTATTTGTTCTTGGGTCTGGGTGTTATTATCTATATATGTATTTATTAAATATTATATTTATCGTCGCCTAGTACCCACAACACAAGCCTCAATTGAGCTTACTGTGGGACTAGGTCGATTTGTGTAATAATGTCCTATAATATTTATTTATTTATTTATTAAACAATTGCTTCCAATACATAATTAACACTAAAATAATAAAAATATAATATGAAAAAATGTGGTGGCTGTCGCTGGCCACCAGTAGCTACGGTCGATGGCCCGTTTGGGACACTCTTAAATTATCTTATTTGACAATTTTTGATCGTATTTATCAACCATGTTTTTAAGCTTACTCATTTTTTGTATATAAGAGTAATAAGGTTTCTTTATTAATAATTATATTCAAGATTTATGATAAAACTAATAAAATGGTAAAATATGCAATATATTTTCTACTAGCTTTCCGCCCGCGGCTTCGCCCGCGTTTTCAGAGAAAAACCCGTTCCCGTAGGATTTCCGGGATAAAACCTATCCTATGTCCTTTCTCGGGTATCAAAATATATCTATACCAAATTTCATGCAAATTGGTTCAGTAGTTCAGGCGTGATTGAGTAACAGACAGACAGACAGAGTTACTTTCGCATTTATAATATTAGTATGGATTTTCCGCTAATCCAATAAAACTATCACGATACATAGCAATGACAAGATTATACATAAATACATAGATTATGCATGACCTATATTTCCGACCTTCACCTAGAAATGACACTCAGGTGGTATGAAAGTCAAATTATTATCATACATATTGATAAAGCAATGTTCTTCGTAATAACTCGCTAGATAAGCCACGATAAGTGGAATGTGGATATTTAAAAGTGAATATTATATATCAATAATTCTTAGGATCGGTAGGTATAATTTTGATTCACTTGACAATCGCATTGTGTTGTGGGAACATGGAGTGTTCACTGTTCACACATCACGCTCTGATGTATGATTTTTTAATAAAATTTAAATTTAAAAATATTTAATTTTTTTTCAAAAAATGTCCTGCTCGTATCGCGATGGAACACACACTTGACACCCACAATTGTATCAAAATGAAATTACATGATTTTCCCCGTCTGCTCTACATCGAAACAATATTACAGAGTATACGAAGAGCCTTCAGGTAGCACATCATACTAGATAATAATATATTGTTACTTATTTGTGACTTGTATTTCGATCTGGCTTCACCTGTTTTGATAACGGAAAACAAATGAAGATTTATATCCTACGTCACTCACAAATAATGTAGTCTTACTTTTGAAAAAATTGTTTTCAAGTTTATCCATTACAAACATTTAATTTACAATCAATTCCTCAAAATATCACAGAAAATTGTACCTTATCTTACTTAACAAAAAACACAAAATCGCTCAAGCGATTTAACAACCTAGTTCTCGCTCTGACTACCACCGTACACCACCGAGACGCCCAGACATAGGAAGCCTTAGACCCTCCCTCTCGCACTCGCACAGTACACTATATCCATCCCAGTCTAGCAGCTGACTATCGAAATCCAGGCAGAATTCAATTCTCGGGTCGTTGACCCGCAAAATCTTCTAGATTTCACGAAATACGTTGATGTAGACAGGGTCCAGACTGGGGCATGGGGCGTACATCCGCAGTCATATAAAATGTTAAAACTTAGTAGTAAGTAATTCAAACTCAAACATTTATTTATTCAATTAGACTTCTTCTAGAAGCACTTTTGAAACGTCATTACATATTTTTAGCATAATTACCACCGATTCTGAAAGCAGTATCATACGGAGAAGAACCGGCAAGAAACTCCATAGTTGCTCTTTTAAATCATGTCAATATTACAATTTAAATTTACAAAATACATATTATTATGTAGCATCATATAGTATCATAACATGCCAAAGACTGTCCTGTGGTTTTTACGCGACAACCCTCCATGGGTTTTTATCGTCCATATATTCCTTAATACTGTAATTGGCTCTCTGAACTAGTACATTTTTTATATAAGTTTTAAATTTAGAACTACTAAACTCTAATATTGTGAGGAATTCTGTTGTAAAAGCGTATACCTTGACCCATAAATGAATTTTTTACTTTAGCTAGCCGGAAAAATGGCATTTCAATTTTATTTCTGTTTCATGTGCCATAACAATGTATATCTACCACTTTTGTATGTAAGTAAGCGTTATTGTGTACATACAAAATATATTAAATATATATACTGTGATGGTACAGTAAGGATACCAGTATTCTTAAAGAGATCTCTTAGTGAGTCTCGAGCACGCAAATTATATACAGAGCGTATGGCTCTTTTCTGTAATATAAATATTTAATATAGTTTCTTATAAAGCTGAATAATTTGTTTGTTTGATCGAGCTAATCTCAGGAACTACTATGAATTGACAATATTTTCTGGATGGTCCATTTATCGAAGCCACATAACATCACGACCAATAGACGCGGAGCAGCAATGAAAAATGTGAAAATATAGAGCAGACGAAGTCACGTGATTCAGCTAGTCTTTCTCCCTGGCTTGACATGTTGAATAATCGTAATAAATATTGTAATGAATCTAGAGTGTTTTTATTTCTATTTTGTAACCTATTCAATCTATTAAAATATATACATATTTTGTTACTTACCTACTTAACTACTTTTAAATTGCTTCTGTTATCTTCTTGCAAGTCAAATTTCATTGAAATCGGTTCAGTAATTTTATGTTAAAGAGCACCAAACATTTTCACTTCCTGGTTTCAAATCATGTACACTATGAACACCAACGTAAGTAATAACCACATTTCTATAAAACTTTTAAATAGGTATAGCTTCACAATTCGAAATACTCCATCTGATCAGACATTTAGAAGTAATAATTGAATATAAGATTATATTATATTGAATATAATACATAGATATCTATAAGAATGCATAGGTATAATGTCATAATATGTGACAGCAAAAAAGAAACATTTTTTTAAGAAAATTATATTAATACTAGCTTCCGCCCACGACTTTGTACGTGCGTCCCTGTTTTCCCCGTTCCCGCTAGAATTTCGGGAAATCCTTTCTTAGCGAATGCCTACGTCTTAACATCTACCTGCATGCCAAATTTCAGCCCGATACGTCCAGTGGTTTGGGCTGTGCGTTGATAGATCACTATATCAGTCACCTTTGAGTTTTATATATAATATAGATATTCACTATATCGATTTGTGTCATCTTCTCTTGAACTTTACAAGTGCTATAATAAATCTTTGTCTAGCTCTTAGACTGTCACACTAATCTATGTCTCTATACGTGAACAAAATTCAATTGTTTGTTTGTAATGTAAAAATAACATACATATTTTTTTTTATGGCATTCAAATGACATATTTTTAACAAAATTAATTAAAATATATGTATTATCCGTACCTACTTATAATAATAATAAATAATTAACCGAACAATAATCTTAAATCTACACTAACATTATAAAGAGGAAAACTTTGTTTGTTTGTTTGATTGTAATGAATAGGCTCATAAACTACTGGACCGATTTTAAAAATTCTTTCCCCATTCGAAAGCTACATTATCCACGAGTAATATAGGATAGGTTTTATCCCGGAAATTCCACGGGAACGGGAACTATGCGAGTTTTTCTTTGAAACCGAGGGCGGAGCCGCCGGCGGAAAGCTAGTAAGTAATAACTAAAATAGATACATGAAGGAAAATGCAAATATAACGATTTTATATATTCAGTCAAACAGACAGACAGTGATTTATTGGATAAAATTCAAAGTCATGCCATATTTTATTAAACGCTTTTGTTTGTGGTTTCTGTGTAGGTATAAAATGAATATTCATTTAATATCCGAAACTATTGAAACGATTTTGATAAGACTTTGATAGCTAACCGTTGGATAAGTATTAAAATTAGGCTATAAACAGGAGCAATATTGGACAAATTTGATAAATTTTATTTTTAAAAACAATTTAATCTGCCCTTAAAAAATATTATCTCACACAGACGAAACCACGGGTACAGACAATT
>CAJQZN010036568.1:10145-37902 GCA_907164685.1 Colias eurytheme | reverse complement strand
TACATGAAATTATTGGGCATCTCATCAAAATAAAGCTACTCACGAAAAATTAGCTTGATAGTAATCACTTGCAAAAATGGGCGATGTATCCCGGACTAGAATATTATATGGTTTTTAAAGATTATTAATTGCACAGGGATCTTGAATATAAAACTAATTTTAGTATATTTCTATCTATACTTTTAATGCAAACAATATAATGTAGGTTTTAATGTGTAACGAACTATTAACGAAAGGAAATTAATATAATACTAGTGGTCCGCCCAGGCCCCGGCTTCGCCCGTGGTACCTACTGTATGTTTAAACTATCCTATCTCTCAAGTTGGATCGAACTGCATTTAGTGTGCGAATTTTATTATAATCGGGTACCTATGTGGTTTAATTCAAGAAGCTTATATCTAAGACTGAAATCTCCAGTGTATTAGTTAAAAGCTTCTTGGTTTAATTGTATACAGGTGATTCTAATCACTAATTACTCTAGTAAAATAATAGGTATATTATATATGTTACCGGAAATGTATGAAATCAAGGAATCGTATACAATTCCTAGGAAATGTGTAAAATTCCGATACCATTTAGGAAATGTATATAATATTGTTTAAAAACCTATTTAATGCATGTGTAGGAGCTTGTTATGTGCGGGTGTAATAAAAGATGGATAACTACGCAAAGGTTATATTTCGTTAACTACATATATATATTCGTATGTAATTAATATTCGACCTAATGCGACCAACCCGCGTCCCAACAAGCCCGTAACTGTATGCATAACGCACGAACTGTTTATATATGAGTTACCGTGTGAACTTTCTTAGCGTTACACTTGAAATTCGGTAACTCGTAAATTGGCTTGTCGTCGCTACATCATTCCCCCCTTAAAATAAAAAAGGTATACTTACAAGTAAAAAAATCTTACAATAAAATTGCATATCCTATGCATATCCTAGGAAATGTATAATCTTCCTAGGAATTGTAATACAATTCCAATATCGTATTAGGAAATGTGTAAAGTAAATGCTTTCTGTAATAAAACACGTTGTTATTTTTTTATTATAGCTCTTATTGATACAATCGGGTAACAGTCATACCGTAAAATTGTAATAATATTATGTTCATATTATCTTACTAATTAACATTTTAAAAATCAACTATCTAACTTTTAACGTAAATATCACAAAATCAACTTATATTTATTCTTATAAAATCAAATTTTCATTTGGCAAGTAATGAGTCCCCTCGTCCCGCTGTCCTCGCGTATATTTGGCGCAGTCGGATTGTACAATCCGCCGTATTACATTACGGCTAGCTGTTTTAATATGCCTAAAATTCGTCGACCGTTTGTAAACGGCCAGATTAAATACAACTTGCCTGCGACATATCTATATCTTAAATGTTTTACATTTCCGATAGCTATTTAGGAAATGTATAGATTTCCTAGGAAATGTGTATAAAATAATTTATTTCACACATTTCCGTACGATTTTAGGAATTACATATATACATTTCCTAGGAATTGTATACAATGACGGATTACATACATTTCCGGTAACATATGCAAGACATTGGTGAATTTGGAGGTTATGTTGTGATTTTTGACAGATGGTGTATATTTATTTCATTAAATTTTAGTGGTTAAAATTTAAGTTATTTCAGAATAGTCCTTATTAAGTTGAATTGACAAAATGATATCGCAGAAGTATTTATTAAATCGCACATTGCCTATAGTCATCCAACGTGCTGAGGCTCACCGCAAACCCCGTTGGTTACCAGTGGCTAAATCTAAAATATATCGTATTCCAAAACGACCAGAAATCTCAGAGGATGAACGTCTGGAACTGCGCCGCATAACAAATAACTATAAAACACAAATGCGCGCAGTAAGACGATTCTATGTTGAAGATTTTCTACGAGAGAAGTTAACTTTAGAAAGTGCTACTTCTGAAATGTCTCAGCGTTTAGAAGCAGAAGAATGGCAGCGTTGTGAAGAAATAAACGATGTGTGGAATGCACAAGTTGCTGCTGAAAGAGAAGAGAGGAGAAAGAAGGAGCTGATGGAAATGGAAGAATACTCTCTGGCTCGTATGGAGGCTAAAGACCGCGAAATGAGGGAACGACTTGCTAAGGCATCGGCTAAAATAAAACGAGAAAAGGTTTGTTAATTCATTTAGCAAACAATTCCAGCTTCAATATGTATTTATCATGCATATAAAATCTTACATAAAAGTTTGTTTACTATTAACTCAACAGCTTGACTAATTTTTAATTTTCATGTGTATTTGGTAGCTTGTATTTTCAATTGATAAAGATGTCCTAGTAGAAAAATGTTTGCCAGGTCAGCTAATGTTAAGATATATCTTGACAAAAGTAAATACTTAAAAAAAATATGTGTGGCACTCGAGGACTGCCGTGGTAAAGCTATTGCATAGCATTGCATCGCTGTGCCGGTTGAAGAGGGGGTGTTCGGTTTTTTCGTTACAGAATTTTTACATTTGTTTGCCGCGCTCAAAGTCTAAGATAATAGCTGCTATGCAATAGCTTATTAATTGTACTTCTAATACTTCTCAATTTCTTGTAATATCTCTTATAATATATTTTATTGTTTTTAGGAGCTGAGTTCAACATTTATAACTCCAGAAAACTTGGAAGCAACCATAGATAGTGTTTTAGCCAACCAAGTAGATTATAATTTCGCGATTGACTTAAGCGGAAGACAATTTCCCGGCCGAGATACTAAGATACAATATGAAGACAATAAAAAGCAGGCACAGACAGCAAATTGAAATATAAGCATTGAAAGATAATAAAATATTTCTTATGCATCACGAAGGTGGTAAAATTGTATTGTAAGCCAAAAACCTTGGCATAGGAAATTAATCTGTGAAAATTGTTAATAATATGTTAGAAATAGATAAATTTAGTTATATTTAGTGTTTTAATTATACTCTAAAAATTGCCCATTAAATTGTGTAAACAGTATTGTGTAAATTATTTGAGATGGATGGATGACAAAGCTTCGTTTTTTTTTCTGACATGTTCTATAAATAATTGCTAGATGAAAAGTTTAAAATGTTCAATAGAAGAAATAAAACATACAATGAGCAGTTATAAATTATATTCTTATTAGTATAGAGTCATATTATAAGTTATGTACAGTTTCATAATAATGTTTTAACAACTATATTTAAATGGACATTTCATCAAACATAGCCTGCCAGTGTGGAGTTATATTTAGTTTGTGTTGTAGAGGTCCCAGCGACACTAGGTTTGCGGACCGGCTTGCATCGTTCACATTCACTGAGACAACTTCTTGGTAGAATGATGCTTTTGTGCCGGAACATACCTGTGAATGAACATACATGATATCAAAATTTGTCTTTGTCAACTCTTCAACATCATTGAAGTAATTTGATGCTTTATTACTACTACTTTTTCAAATTATTAACCATTTAAGCATGTTTAAAAATATACAAAATCATGCATAGGATTTATAGGGGCATTACATGCATTACAAAGCTGTTAAATTAATTGATTTCTTGATACTTGATAATATTTAAACTACAGATGTATTAACATAAAATACTTACAGTTTCTAGTCATATAAGATACATGAATCTTAAAGTTAAAAATTTAAAATCCTATAAATTACACTGATGCTGATTAAAAATATACATTTTTTTGCCATATATCATGTAGGTACTTACCTCAAAGATAGTATTGCCCAATGCGAGTGTGACCCTTCCCGACCGGTGCACCCTTAACTTTCCGATTCGACCCTCTTCTAGATCTGACAAGTGACATCGCGTATCGACCTGAAAAAAAAAGAAGAAACTTTTTTGTTTAATTTCCATATTTTATAAATAATGTAAGATCATTTGTTTAAAATTAGCTAGTTGTCTCGCAGTTTCACTCGCGTGAAATTTCATTCACATATTTTGATGATCGCTTTTTTTTATTTGCGATGATTTGCGTGTGAACATCTAGCATTAGAAGTTTTTGTGTAAGACAATTAAATTTAAGTTGAATTATTTAATTTTAAAATGTACATCTGCAACTGTGTGAGTAACAATAAAATTAAAAAGTAATATTACCGGCTTTTGCTCAGTTTCCTCACTAGTTGAAGGTAAGTTGATGGGCTTTTTGCGATCTTCATCTCCATTTCCGCCTCGACCAGGTAATGTATCAGATAACTGGAAAAAACGAAAGAAAAATTAATTATTTACCAACTAAATTAAATATGCCATCTGAATTTTTTTCATTGTTGTAATTCTAAATTTAATTTGGAATTTTACCTGTAAAAGTATGATTATAGGTTTATCGCTCTTCAATAAATTGGCAACATTTGTGTCTTCGAAAATTTCTTTAACATCTGGAATCGGCTTTTCCTCTGGTGCTGCCACTGAGAAAAAAATATTTACGCCATTTTCATTCAACGAAAATTATATAAAACAAGTTACTTGCAAAGTTAAGCACTTTTTATAACAACTATCCGTCGAATGTATTAATATGAGAATGTATTGATGTTATAAATAAAAGCACAACTGTGTCAAGGAATAAATAATATTCCAAATGAACATAATAACTCAATACTTAGCTCTATATGTAAAATAAACTAAACAATACTAATTTATGTCGACTCGCGAGCGAAATGTGCGAGCAGGATAGCATACTATTCCTTTATATTTGCAAGCAAGACAAATATACTCTACATGTTAGACCCTCAATATAAAAAAAGCAACAAAGAATATTCCGATAACCATGGACGTATAAAAAAAGACGGACGGTATATCGCCTAAACATTGAGTGAAGCCTAGTAATGGCGGCGAAACTTCCATGTGTGTGTGCCATGTTGCCATGGCAACAGCTGTCCTGATGACAATGGCGGCTGTATTTTTTTCTATAAATTTTGCCGTGATAATTTTATCATTAAAACATAAAAGAAATAATTTGCTTCCCTGTGGAATGTAATCCCTTGTGTTTTGTTATTTAAAATTGTACTGTTGCGACACCATTTAACCACGCAAGACGGAATTTTAAATATTTTTTGTGAAACAGTGACGCAGTTAATCAGTCGGTAGTTCACGACGCGGACGTAATGGCGGCCGACTAGCTTACTATGGTTAGAGTGTGTGCGTGTTTATTGTCTTTACACGATCGCTAGCTTACTATGGTGGCTTCACGTTGTTTGTTCGTAATACGGCGTCCGTCTTTTTTTATACGTCCATGCCGATAACATATAAACGTTTCGGAACTTCGCAAGCCATATTTCCTGTCTTCTTTTGCACCGTTTACACTGAATTGAAATTATTCATACAGTGTGTGTTGGTGCTTGTATTATTATCATGGTCTTACATAGTTCACTGTCTTCAGTTGGCTCTTGTTTGACGATAACTTCCTGTTTGACGGTGACTGAGGGTTTCTGGTTAATCGACCAGCCTATAAAAGAGTTGGCTTGAAATATATTTATCAATTTTTTGATGTGATAATAATTGTAACAGTCTAACAGATATAGTTCGATTCAAATTAATGGCGGCTCGGAAGACAGGTGCAGGTGCGAGTGCGCGCACAGGTCCCTTAACGTCCCGCTAATACCTAAAATTGTTTTCTGTCGGATCGTACGATGTTCCGAGCCGCCGTTAAGTTCGATTCGTACTGTAATAATACCACGAACTTATAAATAATGAAATAATCAGAATTTAATCAGAAAATAAAAAATACAGACCTCCATCATCCATAGGCAGTTTAACGGGAGCATCAGCGTCAAGCACTGTTTTGAAATCCTCCGCTTCCTCTATTTCATTACCATTTTCACTGAGTATGGCTTTTATCTTCTGCTCTTCATAATCTTTATCTATCTATAAGCATATTTTTAGAACCGTTAAACAATAGTATAGGAGTTTTTTTTATGAATACTTCAAATTACAAGGATTCGCACAACATTTTAACCTTTAAACGAGAAATTTTTGCAAGTTTAGTTAAAATTTATCAACCATAGCTTTTTATGGAATGCTGTGAAACATATTTAAGCAGACCATGTCATAACTTAACATAAAACAATATATAAATACATACTCTAACAGCATCCTTGATTCTAATGGTTGGTTTTTGTAATGTGGGTGCAGTGTTAGCTTCTCTTCCACTCCCATATGAAGCCCGACTCGAATGCCTCTCCGCACTACCAATACCTGAAACACCCAACATTCAAAAATATCACCTTTTCATAAATCTTTTATAATGTAAGATATTTTCGTTTAGCTGAGAATGCACTTTTTACCTTCAGAGAATACACCTGATGATTTTATAATATTTGGACCGTTTTTGAAGTTTTTATTTTTATCATTTTTCCGATCCCTTTTGTTTCTTTCATCTTTTTTCTGTTCACGGGTGGCTGCGGTTGATGGACTGTAAGAATAAATTATTAGAATTAACCTTAACCTAATTTTTTTTTTTCGAGAAATAGCAACAGAATATTCATTTAAATATTATATTTTAAGCATCATAAGGAAGACCTAAGTTGATAAATAGTTCAATAAATTAATCTTACCCTTTATTTTTATTACGTGCTACGTTCAGATTTGGTGTGAATACTTTTTTATTTGGTTTCACACCGCCCAGCAAAAGATCTCGTGGTGCCTTTAAAGAGGCAAGTCTTTGTAGTGGATTTGATTCAACACCATTAGGTTTATCGTTTGAGTTGGACATTCTATAAAATAAACTGTGAAATTGTAAATAAATAAAATAACGTGATTCGTACGTAAACGATCGAATAATTGGGATGTTTACAAAATGCTTGTTTTGGTGGTTTTGACATTTAACAACAGCTCACAGGCCACAGCTGTCAATGACGACTGTTTATAATTTGGAGTTACCATTTCTCATAATATGTGGGATAGTGGGATAAGAACAATTTCCTAGGTGCACTTGTACTTTAATGAATCATTAAACTGCAAAAAAATACAGATGAAACTGTAATTCATAATTAGATAAGTAATTAAATAATTTCTGTATTGATTATTCAACTGTGTAGATTACGTGTAGATGTTACAATATATTATTTTTATTATTGGCAACTGTATTAAGCACAACTGGCAAGTGGCAGCTGCTTCAAATTTCAATATTATATCATTGTATCATAGAGAGTAGTATATTCTTTGCATTGTATACTCTTTGGTTTCAACCGTTTTCCGTTATTTTGTTTGAGAAAAGTGAATTGGGTCCGAATTTCGAGATAATCGTATATTTGAAAAACTCTTATACTTAATATTCTTTGTGTTCAAATATAATTAATTGAATAACAACTTTATTCCGGAAGAAATGGCTGAATCACTATTCGACATTTTCGGCGATTCTGTAACAAGGCAAGCAATCAAAAATGTTACTCGTCAACCGTTATCCAACATTGGTAAGAAATTTCAAAATTAGTCATAAAGCATATTGTATTCTCCAAAAAAAAAATATGTAACGTTAAATGCTATTTATTTAAGAAAACATGGGAAAAACAAAGTCAGCGGGACCGTTTAAACCCAACGAGCCCACAGGACCCACAAAGAAAAATATGGAAACAAAGAAATCATTTCTTTCGAATACGGGCAAAGCTCTGCACAACACGCCTATGCGCCAATGTACTCCAGGAGCTATCAACGTCGGGTCTCTCATATACAATGACGACGAGAAAAAGGAGAAAGGATATTCGTTTGAAGAGATAGAGTTCACAAAGCCTACTTACGGCAGATATGGTAAATATCATTGCAAAAAATTATAACAATGCACATCTTGCTATAAACATTACAGAATCTATGGGGAGTGCTCTGAGGAATTGTTCCACCTTTTACTAGTCGCACAGTTCCACCACCGGACCACACGCCGTAAAAACCAGTTCCATCCGCACCATCTGGATGGTTGGCGCTCCACCACTGTCCGCTTCACCCGCAACTTCCTTCCGCGTACGGTGAAACTGTGGAACGACTTACCCCCTCGTTGTTCCCGAACAACTACGACATTGGGGCCTTCAAGAAAAGAGCTTATTTGTCCATAAAAGGCCGGCAAAGCACCTGCAACACTTCTTGTGTTACAAGTGTTTATGGGCCGTGGTGACCACTTAACATCAGGTGGCCCACCTGCTCCTTTGCTTGCTCTGACATAAAAAAAAAACAACTTTAATAACAACAGCATTATTATTGATAATTTGTTTATATTATTATATTTAATAAAGGCATAGTATTTAATACTTTGTTTCCGAACTTATGAAATTGGAATTTAATATTATATACTATTGGGACTTTTACAAACACAGTATTTTTACAAACTGTAAGCTGCTGAACCAAAGTAGTAGTGTGTAAACTACAACCCATACAAATTAACTTGAGACCTGAGCCATTACATTATTTTCAATATTATAGGTACCTTTCCAAAATTAATAAAATAATAGGATAAGCAAGCAAGTACCAATTTAACTTACTTTGTGTAGTAATATTTTAATGAAAAACTAATATATCACAAAAGAGATTTCCGCTTGTGGCCTTGCCCGCATTCTCAAAGTAAAACCCGCATAGTTCCCTTTCCTGTTGGATTTACGGGATAAAACTTATGTGTTAATCCAAGTTACCCTCTATATGTGTGCTAAATTTCATTGTAATCAGTTCAGTAGTATTTGCATGAAAGAGTAACAAACACACACATCCTCACAAACTTTCACATTCATAAGTATATTAAGTAGGATTCCTTGGAGTCTCAAGTTAAATCGTACAAGTTATAAGTATTGCTTATTAGGTTGTGGAAGCATGTAATCTTGATATTATTTCAGACAACTTTCACGGGGACTATTATGCCTGCCTGCTGCCTTTAACAGAGGATCAGATTGCTAAAGATGACTCACTGTCCGACATTCCACCGCCACCCACTCGAAGATTTAGTCTTGAGCTAGACTGCTCATATCAAGATGATTTCTATACAGGTATAGTTACCAATATTTTATATGTTTGCTTCTTTATATGTATAATTGCTGTAATTATTTTGATTAATTTTAATATGATAGATCCCACTTGAAAATGGGGGGTATATTTATTGTTAAAAAATATTTAGAGAGTAAAATAGAGAGTAGAATTTAACAAGGGTACTTACTGTATGTTTAGATAATGCATTGAACACACAACAAATGGTCTGCTTTTTGACATTTATTTAAATTAAACATTACTTTTTTAAATACTTTTTAGTTATCAGAAGTTAAATTGCTTTTACTTGGTATTTTAGTTTATAAAAATCTCATATTATTAAACATAGCAATTACATAATATATTGTGATTTATTTTTTCCAGATGAATTCTCCATTGACAGCATTCCAGAAATGGAATTAAATTTACCTGATATATTTTAAGAATTATATTTGAAGCAGTCTTAAGCATTTGTATAAATTTTTTCAATAAGTTATAGGATAGTTTTTAAGTTATGGGAATTCTGAATTTACTGTGGAAATTCAATTGGTCACATTTGACCAATAAAAAAATAGTGAGAAAAAATGGTGTACATTTATTTGTTGACTGTATTTTGGTCAGTTTCAATTAATGGATTTTTCAATCCACAAAACTAATATTTTAATTCAGTATTATTTAGAATGTAGGACAGCTAAATTTGTAGTAATAAATGGTAGATATTGGGTAAAATAATTAAGATTCAGAGTGTTAAATTGTAATTTGTTTATTATTCAATAAATAATTGGTCAAAATAAAGTGTCTTTACATCTAGTTAATATTTTCATAGCACAAAGCTTGTTTTTAACATAATATTAATGAACCTAAATAATTTTTTTTTTTAATCTAAAATGATTGATAGTTATAATTTAAAATGTTCTTCATAAAGCAGAACATTCAGTAAGAAATTCAATAAGTATTGTATGATTATGAAATGAATTATTTGCTTTAAAATTACATAAATATTATCATATCCCTATTAATTTTACATGTTTTACAATAACAATGGTAATTATTGCAATAGTTTTATATTACGCATATCTAAATATATTTTAAACTAGATTCCGCCCGCGGCTTCGCCCGCGTTTTCAAAGGAAAACCCGCATAGTTCCCGTTCCCGTGGGATTTCCGGGATAAAACCTATCCTATGTGTTCATCCAAGTTACCCTCTATATGTGTGCTAAATTTCATTATAATCGGTTCAGTAGTTTTTACGTGAAAGAGTAACAAACATCCATACATCCATCCATACATCCATACAAACTTTCGCCTTTATAATAGTATTAAGATAGATGATATATAACAGACTTAGACAAGAGACAAGAGTTGAGTAGGTATTTTAGTTCTATATTATTCAAGATTATTGATATCCACATTTTCTTTATTTCCATTAATATAATATGGTAAAGATAAGGCTCGCACTATTTTCCGAATATTTACATTTATAGCACTTAAACTAATTTATCCATAATACATTATAGCAATCATATTTATAACCATTATCTTATATAAAACCTTGTATTATAGTGTTCAGTCAATTATAAAAACACTGACACTTGCACTATTAGTTCATCAATAATCCTTTGAAAACATCAAGCTTGGGCTATGTCAAGTACTTCTTTCCCAGTAATTGCACCTTCTTCTCAAACGCGGGGAAGTTAATCACTGTGTCTTCTTTGTAGAATGGATTTAGCATTAGTTTTATGTACGCTTCATAAACATCTGTGAAAAAGTTCTTGATCCCATCTTCGTTTCTCGGTTCATGCACCATTATGAATCTCATCTGTGGAATATGAGTAGTTTATATATATTTTGTATACAAACGAAAAATTTCTGTTTACGAATTCTCGACATATTACAAAATGCCGAGCTTTTGTAATTACCGCAAAATAATACAATTTGCCTGCGACATATTCATGGTATAGCTCTGACAAACAAACCATGAATAAACCTTTACAATCTTAATTTAATTGATTAAGAGTAAAATGAATACGATATTATGTTGACAATAATTTCTAACATACCTGACTAGCTGTAACAAAAGCTGAGACAAACCATTGGTTAAATTTGTCTACAGATTTTAAATATGTATTCGTGCCTTTCCACATGTGTTCGTTGACTAGATCTAATGCTGCATGAGCTATGAATTCATTCAAGTGTCGATTGTCCTCTTTCTGAAAAAAGGCTAAAAGCTTGGTGAAAAAATACCTACGCGAATGAATAGTTTCGCTATGCATTGTTGTTGAATATTGTTTATTTATGTACAAGGGAAATGCTTATTAAAATATGCATAGAAATTATTTTGTAAAGCACCTTAACTTCTTTCGTTACAGGAATGAATTCCATTTCGAAAATAGGTTTATCAGTGTGACCTACGATCACGAAATAATATATCCCTGCCATGTCTAGTAAGCTTTATACTTTTTCACCAATAATAAGAATTATTTGATATTAATTATTGAAAATCCTCCCTTTTTAGTTTCTACTTTCTGTCATCAAAGTTCAAACGTCAACAAGTAACAACTACAAATGTCATTGAGAGATGGCTGTCAATATGTCATTGAAATGTCAAATATCTACGTCATGCATAACAGAATATATATAATCACTAATCATCCGTCAGGTGATTTTAACACAGATTCTTGTATTTTTTAGTGGTCGATAAAATATTTTATTTTTCAAGAGCTAAATAGGAGATGAAAGTGATTACGGACACCGGTTACGATGTGTTCTCATCCATTGCTATCTATTGTATGTATATGATGTGTGTTGTAAAATTACATACATAGAAAATATATTTTTAAAACTAGAGATAAATCTTGTTTTTTAAGTAAGGGTGATTAATCTTAGCAGCAGTTTTTAAAAGACTGAAAAGTAGGTTCGCCCTACATATTAGACAGATACACACTGGAAAATAAAAGAGAAACGAATTTATTTGTTAAATATTTATTATTAAATAGTATGTACAATTCAATAACATTAGCAATTAATATCATTTGCTTATAAAATTTAATTACATAGGAGTTGTTCTATAAAAAATCTAATTTTATTATTATTTACTTTATTGACAGGTGTGTTATATTTATTAATTACTCGAGTATTTTACAAAACTCTGTAATGATAGAAGTCCATCAACATATGGCTTAGATTCCAACTGGCCATTAGGGTACCCAAATAAAATAGGCACAAAATTGGAAGTGGAAAGAGGAAGATTCGCGCGTTTTTTATCATCGGTAAATCTGAAACGAGAATTATTTATGATTATTCATAGGTTTAAATACATACAAAGAAAACATTAATCCAGAAAAAATAGAGAAAAGAGATGGTTTTACGACAAATTAAAAAAAAAGTTTCATCAGGGTTGAAAATAAATTAAAAATACTTATAAATTCATAAAGAATAGAAAAATAATTAAAAATACTCACTGCTATACCCTAGGAACGTGATGTAGATATAATATATGAATGACGCAAGCCAAAATGTATTGGAAACCAGACATGATAGAAAACCTCCATGTACTAGTAGTTCTGTAACAGAAAAAATAAAGTAAAATAAATCTTACTTTTCAACACAAAAGATTATGCTATTCTTAGTATGGTACAGATTATACCAAGATACATAGTTCAACTCATTTATATGGCTTCCTATAAAGCAACAAAGAAAATATTAATCGTGTTGTTATCTTTTGAATGAAATTTTTTTAAAAATATAATAAAATAGCCTTTGATTTTCGGGGATGATTTAATCTTCTAATATTGAAAGAAATTTTTAATTTGGTCTCGTAGTTTTGAAGATTATTCAATGAAAGAAAATAGAAAATCGTTCCTCTTTAAAAGTAAATTTGAACTCCACTCAAAATGATTATAATAAAAGACTATTGAAATATTTATCATTTTTACATAAATATTAGCAACCTTAGGGTGTGAATACACAATTATATACATAATTATAAGCGCTTACCGGCGCTTGTCAGTGCTGATTATCCGCGCCGGAAAATATAATATGTTCCGACAAGCTTCAACACGCGCTGGTCAGCACTGGACGCTGCCATATAAAATTTGTCTTAGTCTGCTTCAACCAGCATCCTTTGTGTAGAACGAACCAGCGCTGACAAGTGCCTGTAAGCGCTTATAAGTTTCCAGCTTTCTTTCTGAATACGGCCTTATGCAGGTATTGCAATACAATAGGTCATATTAAACTATTATTGTGAGGGTAGATGCATCTGCTCATGTTTCAAGATACCATAGATAATTTATTAATTAATTATTTTAGTACTTTACTAGACAATACAAAGAGGTGACATAAAAAAGTACTTACTATTAAACAATAGTATTTGAAAACAATGCAACAGAGACAGTGGGGGGAACATAGCATTTATGTGAACGTCAAACGCATAGCCCCACTCTACGTCTGGGGATGCGATGTCCACTCGCAGGTATTTATTGCTTACATACCTGTAAAATTTAATTAATAGATAATTCTTGACAATTTCATTGAAATGGCTGTTAAAATTCAATTTTTATACAGAAACTGAATGGGCATATGGCATATTGTTATTTGATAGGTTTGAACAAGATTTCGCAATTTCGAATTTTCAAACACAGCATTTATGGAGTTTCTTGTCGGTTCTTCTCCATAGATACTGCTCCCGAATTGGTGGTAAAAGTTAAAAATATTTAAGGACGATTCGAAAGTGCTTTTAAAAGAAATCTAATTTAATAAATAAATGTTTGAGTTTGTTTGAGTTTAGCTTCATTTGCATTGAAACTTCTTTTGGTTAATTTTTTTAAATCCAAAATTCTGCTAATAATTATGTCTAACTTTATAACTTAATTAAACTTACCAAAGTACTGTGGACATAATTAACCCGGACCCAATGAAGTCCACAAACACAACATATAGCACAAACAGTGCTGTTTGTCCCAATGTGAGGCCCATCGCTAATGCAAAACATACTGACGATACTGGAAATATAAAAGGATATAATATTCAATTAAGATCCACAACTAATCTATACTAATATTATAAAGATGAAGAGTTTGTTTGTTTGAACGCACTAATCTCAGGAACTACTGGTCTGATTTGAAAAATTCTTTCGGTGTTAGATATGCATCGAGGAAGGCTATAGGCTATATATCATCACGCTAAGACCAACAGGAGCGGAGCCACGCGGGTGAAACCGCGGAATGCTGCTAGTATAAGGTTCAAATTAAAATAGGTATTAGTTCATTAATTTATTTTAGTTTATCTGCCTACTTGAAATACTTACAGAAGAGCCAGACACTCAGTAAAACAAGAAATGCAGGATCATCTCTTGCAAATTGTGATTTTGTATCTGAAAATGAGTAAGTATGATGTAATAATCTATGAAATTAATTGCCAAACTTTTAATCTTTAATATGTTGTATGTTAATACCTTATTTATAATAAAAACTAAAGCCAAAGCCTTGTATGAAATAATACTAAAAGTTTTAACTTTTACATAACTAAGTAAGGAGTTAATATCAATTGTGTTATTGCAAAATTTATATAAACTAATTTTTACTTGTATATGTATCTAGTAGACAATGCAATAGATAAATGAGATAACCAATAATTTATCCTGTGCTTTGAAGTTAACTTGGTACATAAGAATGAGACTTACGTTTCCTATAGTTAAAATTCCGAAAAACTTTTTGAGGCGACACAAATAAGTAAACCATTTGCCACGCAGCGAATTCAAAGTCCATTTGATTGAATTTGAACAATCTTCGCAAGTATTTGTATCGTTTCACTGCTGCACTGGCTGTTGTGGGCTGGTAGTTGGCTGGTGCAGGCAGTGGTGAAGTACTTCGGGGATAATTCGTCGGTGTAGGTGATGTTGAATATTTCATCATTGCTTTTTATTCTTTCACTTGGAGAGGATTAAATGCAGGTTCCCTTCGCTACATTAATTGATTACTATTTTATTGTGTTTATTTATTAACTTTTAATTCTAATTACATCTTATTTACTAAATTTTATCAACATTGAAGGCATCAGTCATCACGTCACGCGTGTCAAATATTTGTGTCATTGTCTGTTGTCATAATATGACAATGTCATATTCAAAATTTCGTTTAAAAATGTAATCTGGTGGCATTGACACACTCACGGGAAACGGGAATAGCGAAGCGATTATCGAACACTCATCGTTTTATACGAGACTAGCTGTTCCCCACGGTTTTACCCGCATTGCTCCGCTCCTGTTTTCAACATTGCAATGTGCATTGCAATAATGGTCTTATTGTTTCCATCATGGTGAGTTATTCATAATGCTGGAAGGGTGAGCACAAGGGTGAGCATGAGCGAGATCAACGTGTCGATGATTCATATAAATTAAATGAGAATTTTATTGAAATCTCGGCTTGTATATAGTTATATGATATGATCATTTATGTTTATTAATAAAAAAAATTAGTTGTTTGTAAAGTAGGTTTACGATCGAGATGTTTACGTGATAACATAATGCAGTGGCAGCGCTCGAGATGAGACGGGAGATCGGTCCGTCTCTCTCTCGTTATACCTGCGATGGCGCTCGTGAGGTTTTGGTGTGACACAAGTTTCTGAACATGTCACCCGACTAAAAGGTTTTTAAAAACGTTATCACGTTAGAAAATATGAAACCCTAGTAATGATTATTTGAAGAATTTCAGTAAAGCTTACTGTAGACAGGGAAGGGTACAGAAGGAGTGGACTGTGGAGGTAGCGGTAGGTATCAAAAAGAAACAATAATTTAATATCACAATTTTTTATTCGATCAAATTTACAAATATACATTACACCGTAAGGAAATAATTCTAATTCTTAGATTTTCATTTACTATCGTCATAGCTGATGAGTGATGACTGTAAGAAGGTAATAAATTGAAACATAGATTAGTTAAATAAATTAAATATCAGTCTAAAATATGTATTAAATTTCTTAATTTATGACTTCTGGGTGAATATTATTAGATCTAATCATCTAAACTTATTGATTTTAGCGGACTGTTTCTTATTCCTAAATTCTATAAATTATTATCCTTATATTAAAAAGCTTCCACATGAGAAAATAAGAAAATAAAGTGCATATAATTTAAAGTTTAGTGTTTAAATTAAATTTTTATGTTAAGTTCTGTTGCAGCCAGCTGAGGTAGTGTGTCACACGCGTGTAAACGCCGGGGTATCCGGGCTCGCCGCACTTGTTTCCGAACGAAACAACGCCGATTTGAGTCCAGCGACCATTTGCTTGCAACATTAGCGGGCCGCCCGAGTCTCCCTGTGAAAATAGTAAAAGTAAATTAGAAAATTTAGCACAAAAACTAAATCTCTGCCTATATTGTCGTCTTCAAAAATTTCATATTGATAGAAAGCTTTTATTTATTGTTTTAGAGCACAGATAGAGTTAATTTTGCCGCCAAAGCCAACGAAAGAGTTATTAATTAAATCTTAGTTATTAATATTAGTTATTAAGTAATGTGTACAAAAACATTAAAAAAATCTTCAAACTAACCTGACACGCATCAACCCCGCCCCTCGCGTATCCCGCGCACAGAAAAGTATCTGTTATCGGCTGGAAATACGCTCTGTCACACTCCTCATTCCTCCATACTGGTAGTTTAGCCTCTAACTGCTTAGAACTTTCCCCCCCACCGTACCGCGTGGTCCCCCAGCCCACCACGGTGGCTACAGAGCCGTCGAACTGCTTGCGGGCAAGGTCGCCGTACGGGAGGCAGATGGGTATCACGTATTTTGATTTTTGGACGTTTTCTGTGAAGAGTGGGATGATGTAGGTAAGTCCTTTGTAAGTCAGAAGCAATGCATGTAAAGAACATAAATATATACATTATAAAGAGTTTAAGAATTTTAAATAATTTAACAAAGTGCGTATAAAATGGCTTATTTAAAAAAAAATGTTTAGATTCTTCATGTAGGGAAAATCATTTTCAATTTTCAAGTGTCTTCTAGTGGCTATGCTCAGTCACAGGGCTATGCTAGTGGGTTTGCGTATTCTTGTAAATCCTCGTTACAGTGGCAATGGCGAGGTTTTATAAAAAAATGTATTCTGTACTGATAAACATTCAGAATGTTCATTTACAAGTTTGACGAAAAGAAAATCGACCAGTGAAATAAAGTTACCATATTTTTAACGAACTACTCTTGTACCAGCTAGTACCTGCCCATTATTATATTTTGTTTTTATGGTGAATAAATGATTATTATTACGTTATATCGAAATAACTAACCAGCCAGAACCAAAACAGCGATATCGTTATAAAAGCCAACCCTCGAGAACTGCTCGTGCGCGCGCACGGCTGTCACCCGCAACGTCACCGGGCGGGAGGGTTCGTCGTCACGTGACAGGTCTACGTCACCCAGACGCACGCTGAATTGGCGGGCGGGGAAACTGGAAAATAATATATGAAAATCATTTTAATTTGGTATAGATATAAACTTTTTATTAATATTCAGCTAAACCATAAAATTTCGTCTGCTGCATTTTTTTTAATTGATCCTAATTTCGATTTTTCTTTCTCGAAAAACGGAATATTCATTAATGCTAATATGTACTCATAAATATTATATGTTTTCAACTTGATTTCAATTCCAAAAAATTATCTGTAAAGTACATACATAATATGTAAATTATTATGGAACGAGAAATGAGATATTCCTACAAAACTACGATACCTACGATATTCCTGTAAAACTAAGGAAGTGTAACATTTACACTTAGTTTTACAGGAATATCTTCTTTCTAAATCATATAGCAATTCTTACGGCCTCTGTTTCGAGTCCCTTGTACAATGAGCGGCTGTGAGCACATGTCGTCGCCCCACCAGAGTGCCTCCACACCAGAACTCTCTCCTCTTGTTCCCGTGGAGATAGATAGCTGCCATCCACGGCCAGGCGCCAGGTTTGGATTCTGTTCCACCGACTATACGACCTCCTTCGTCTTCGCGTTGACCGCAATCTGGAAAATTAATAATGAAAAAGGTAAATAAAAGTTACGTAAAAAGAAGAAGAGCAGCAGTTTATAATCATTAGGCAGTTTAAAATCATTAAACATAAAATCAATACGTGCAGAATTTAATATGAGTTATAATAAATAATTATGTATTTGTAAAAAATCATAGAACTAAAAATATCATACCGTTAACATCCACAATGTTGGAGTAATTAGCGATAATAGGTGGTGCTACTGTGTAAAAAGATGTAGTAGACGGTGGTCGGGAAGTAGTGACCGTAGTTGTTCTAGTCGGTTTCGGCGTAGTTACTTTTGGCGTAGTTGTTTTTGGTTTCTTAGTTGTTAGAACCAAAACAGCTGAAGGTTTTGTCGTTGGTTTCTTAGTTGTCAATGTTACAGGCCTCTGAGTCGTTACAGGAACCAAGTAAGTCGGTTTACTAGTTGTCGTTAATACAGGCTTTTCCACCGCTGGCGTTGAAGGCACAACTGCGTCACGTGGACAACATACTCCAGGTACAAATAGGTCTTTGAAACACAACGATTCTCTGAGATTAATAAGGTTTAGCAGCAATTGCGGACAGTTACTCAAGTCTTCACACACACCATCTTCTCCTTCAGGTGTCGTACACGACTTGGCATCATTCTCATTGTAATTTGCTGTTGCTATTTTTGTTATAGGAGCATCTGGAAGGACTCTAGGTAAAGCTTTCTTAACTATAGGCGCTATTTTGTCAGTAACGTTACGACCTAGAACATTTTTGCTTATCGTGTAGAGAGCTTGTGGTA
Source organism: Colias eurytheme (assembly GCA_907164685.1). Lineage (NCBI taxonomy): Eukaryota > Metazoa > Arthropoda > Insecta > Lepidoptera > Pieridae > Colias > Colias eurytheme. Next base: position 19,186 of record CAJQZN010036568.1, on the reverse strand, counting down.
ACTGCTGCAGATTGGAATCGGTTTCTGTTCGATCATTATTATCATTGACCACATCGACGAGATAATGTCCAACAGTGTTTATTGCTCCCAGAGTTTCAGATATTCGTGTGAATGCAGAGTCGGAGAGTAATCTTCCATCGTTTGGATTTTGTATACTTTCTGAATGAATTAAATCTACAGATGATCTACCATCATAATATTGAGGGTATTGTTGGTTGTTGGGTACTTGTGACATGAACTGTCTTTCATGGTAATATGCTTGACTATAAGGATTATTTTGGTAATATTGTGTGGAATCTGAAGACCTTTTTCTTGGTACGGAATATTGATCCCAGTGCGTGTGCCTTTGTAGATATGGGTTTATTTCATCCGTTATCCGTCTGAAGGGGACTGAAAAATAATTTGAAATTATCAGTAGGTACATATTATGTGCAGTCGGTAGATTGTTCCATTGGAAAGTTTATCGTTAGGTATGAACATTGATTTGTTATTGTCTACTATTACGTACCTAAATTTTCCATTTTTTGTAATTTTACATAGACATGATATTATATTATGACGGGTAAACGAGTAAAGTGGATAATTTAAAGCTTAATAAATTAATCAGTGTTGGAATAAAAATATATTTTGTAAAGTAAAATTGATGCGTACCTACCCGGATGGAGAACAGTCTGTTGACATGTTATTTGTGTTGTGAAGATTGAGGTACCTGAAAAAAGAATAATATGAAGTTAGAAAAGTAATTATTCCTTACACTATTAACATAGTATAACAATCAGCTCATAAACATTTGCAGAAGTAGAGCCTGTACAAATGAGTGATTAAGGGATAAGGAATGGATTTACGACCGGGAAAAAATAAATAGACTGAGAAGGGTAAAGAAAAGGGCCTTACATATTGTAAATTTTAATCATTTTACGGGCATATGAATTATAATATAGCTTTTATCGTACTTTTGTAACTGATGATGGCATAATTCAGGAGTTGGATACACATAAGTATTCGTAACCCAAGGTATAAAATAACGAAATCATAGAGTAAAAAAGGAATAAGTAATATATAAAAGGATACTATATAGACTTAAACAATTAATGATTGTTTAACTGAAAAATGGAGTAAACACGTTCCATTTAACGGCAAACATGTGAAAGTTTCGACCATTGTTACACGGCACTTACGTCTTGCGTAATTTGAAACGTTAAAATTTTCTTCTTATTGTTAATAATGACTCTGTGACCAAGTGGTTAAAGGTACTGTGAATAATATGTTTAACAAAATATATTTTAGAACAGCTCTTAAACGTTTTATGTAGACTGATTTTGAAAAATTTAGAGTAAGGTAAATTGTTTGGAATAAAACGTTTTTCAATGAATTTGTATTATATAAAATGGTAGAAATAATACGAGTATTGGCATTTTGTATGCAATGGGATAAAATGAAACCAGGAAAAGTAGGTACTAAAATGCGAACCGTTTCGTCTAATTAAAGCAAACACAGACACATTTATCGTAAATAAAGAATTATGAATTATGAACAACTTAAACTGATGTTTACTGTGCTCTGGGAAAACACGTAAATTATAAATTAATTGAATAACGATTACTAAAAATAATTGCGCGGACCGGACCATCAGAAATGGGTCTATTTCATAATTTGTGACCTCGGGAAAATACGCATACTTACACATAATATATTTTGTATGCAATTCGCGTCCTACTTGCATGCGTAATATTGGTAACTCCATTCATGAGTAACCGTTGTGTAAATATACAAAATTTATTGTGCCTACGTGATTTTCTGCAGTACCTAGTACCTACTGGATTAATTGGTTGTTTATTAAGGTTTAAAAATTCCTATACTATGTATCCTTATTAAAAAAGATGAAAGCGAAAGTAGGTAATAGGAAATCTTCCTAGAATTAGGAATTATTCTTAAATATTGGCCAATAATATATCAGAATATGTATGTAGGGTCAACCGGGGCAAATGCAACTAAAAAATAACAAGTCTCAAGTTTGATCGGTTGCAGTTATCTCCTTTTATATTTGGTCATTTATTTGACCCATTTATTGTTTTTTGTATTTATTCAAGATTATTTTAAACCAATCAAGCAATACAGTAGTCTTATAAATAACTGGTAATGAGAATATTTCCTAAAATTGGTAGAAAAAGTTACATTAACCCCTAGTCGGGGGTAAATGCAACTAACTGCCATAGCTCTTCTTCTATTTCATATAAAACAACGAATATAGAATATATTTATGAGATTTCATGTTATTCATAGGATTTTGAACTGGATTACCGTGTAGCAAGGACGAGTTTTCAGGAAAAATCTTATTTTTCTAAATGTGGGGCAAATGCAACTATTTGTTAGAGAATTAGTGTGGGGAATGCAAAAAACTTATTCATCGATATATTTTTATTATTCTATATAATATATATACAATAACGTTATCTATACAATAACGTTGCGATCGTAGATGGCGCCGCATTATTTAGAGGAAAATCTCATGTACCTACTTTGATTTACCACTTTAAATCGCAACAAAAAAAAATTACATACCTACTAAGACAATTTTAGTTTTTGGTCAGAACAAATAATATTCTTTGTGTTAAATATTGTTAAAAACGTAAACCAAACAAAATACGTTTATTAGTTAATCAACCGTTAACTAAAAATTACTTGAACAATCACAGAACTATCCTACCTATCGTTTTTATTTACTTATAGTCTTTAACCACGCTTTATCTAATTTTAATTTTACTTATGAACCCGTCTCTGGGTATAATATCGAAGAAATAATCGATGGTTCTTCTTTAATAATCATAAAGAAAGTATATTTTGACTACCAAGAAGGATACATAATAAAAATATCGACACTGTCACATCACTAGTGTTTTTAGTTTCATACAAAAATATAAGGGGCTATTGTAACTAACCTCACAGTTGCAATAACCCCACAGTGAAATTTTCATGAGGCAATTGTAACTGCATCAATAACACAAAATATAGTCAACTGACGCATTAAAAATATAAATGAAATATGCTTAACGGCTTGTGATAATCGTGTCCAATCAAAAACACCTGTAAAAAATCACTCCTAAACAATTTTTTTGTCTGTAAAACTCGACACCTGTTTTTACGCACACCAATTTCAAAATAGCGGTTTGACACAATGGCCTATCAATCAAATAGTTTTCATCGTAGTGGCACCATCTATTACTTGTAAGATTTATTAGTCGTTGAGTTATTGAATCATAGGTGGCGATATATTACAGCAACTCTAATAAATTAGTTACGATAACTAGTTGCCATAGCCCCATAGTTGCATTTGCCCCTTTTGACCCTACATATAAAAAAATTTGTATATCTTCCGCTATATCTTATGCCATAACGTTTAAATAACACTTTCGTTAGATTAACCGTCTATTATAGTTAGTAGCATAATAAAAATTTTGCGTACAAAAACACATTTCAAGCCATTTTTTATTTAAGTACATAGAACTAAATATGCTGGGTTCCTGTACACAAGAAAATATTCAAGGAAATAGTTTTGGGAACAAGGAATAAAAAATTAGGGTGGATTTCCCAAACCGCTTTTTTACGCGGCAAGGCTGAAAACTATCCTAGTTTTTCAAGATATTGTTTTAATTTTTTGTTTTAATCGTAAAGCACAATGTTTATAATATGGCCCTATCATTATAGTTTAAAAATAATTATTATTTTCCAAGAAAATGAAGTAAATATAGGCGATTTCCAATTTTGGTGGCTTGTCGCCGACCTACTTCACTCAATATCAAGATCGATTAACTAAAAACTAGACGTAGGATTCGATTTTAATTTTTATGTAGTCGTTTTATAATAGTTGACCATTCAAAATATATCAATTTAATTATATTAAGTACTGTAGTATAGTTTTACAGGCACAATTTAGGTCTGTCGCCGAGAATTTTTTAATTTTGGTGTCATTTACAAAACGATATTTCTACAAAACACCAGTGATTCCTAAAGCATACAAATTACGTTATGCACTTCATTTAGTCACGCGCTAATCGGCTTAGCAGATGGTTGTGTGCTGTGTCGTACCAGTTTCCCGCAAAAAATGTAAGTAAACAGTTTCATTGCAACACCCCCGATTTTATGCAATTTTGGTGTACTTAAATAATCATACTTGTGACAGTAATATTTTATTGTTATTTTGAGTATTAGTAGAGTTTTGGTTTGTTTATTGTTTAGTAAATATGTTATTATTTTAGTACACGTAGTTTTTTTTTAAGAATTTTTTTCTTGCAATTTCCAATTTTGGTGGGACAATTTTGGTGGTTTTGGTGGCATTTTTAGACCCACCAAAATTGCTTCCTTACACCAAAATTAGAAAATTCAAATAAAAATGTTTATTTACTAAAACCAACATTGCTTCATGAGACCAAAATTATAAAATCAATTAATAAATCGAATTAAATATTAATGTAATTACTATGAAATCGAATATGAGTCGAAATATTATGATGATAGCACAATGTATCGCCTTGTGCCCTCTTTTCCCTTGCCTCGTAATTTTACAATATTCACCCTACATAACACTATTTTTTTATCCTGTAGATAGATATTTTCAAATTAAGAAGGTATTCTGTTACAGGAATCCAAAGAAAAAAACTAAACAAACTACAGCAGAGCAGTTACAAAGAAAGAGAGAGTCAGAAAGAAAGAGAAAAGAAAACATCAGAAAAGATCCTCTCAAGCTTGAAGAACTGAGAAGAAAAGAACGCGAAAGATACCACAGAAAGAAAGCTGAAGGCAAAATTGCACCGTGCGTTGTCCGAATTACCACCTCGAGCCCGTAGACTGAAACAGAGACGAAATTATATTAACTTCAAAGCGTACTGTGAAAGAAAAAAACGAAGAGGTTTACCTTCAATACTGTCCAGCTACATTCCACTACATAATTTACCCATCGAAACAACGTCACAGCCTACGTCACAGGCCACAGCAAACACATCAGCCAATTTCAAATTCAACTCGAGTTTTGCGATCCCATAACAAAAGTCTTACTTTTACCGTTGAAGCTGCTCCTGCTGCTCCGATTGAAGAAACTTTATCCATCGATGCTATTCAAAGAAGCACACCCGTTAATGAGACCGCTTCTCCATTTATAAGTCCCAACATAAGCTGCATACACTCTCCCAGTTCTATGTTTGGGCGAAACAGTCCACAGTCAGATATTTCTACAAGTAGCATCTTAAAACGAGAACTGAACAACCAACTTAGAAAATACCGAGAACAGAAAAAGTCCAAAATAAGATTACTTAAGAAAGCTCTTCTGAAGGAACAACAACAAAAGTTTTTGTATAGAAAAAGACTTGAGAGGTTGGAAAAAAAGATGAAGATAAGTTAAGGTTGGGTGTAGCAAACGTATGGTAAGTCCTAAATCAATCAGTCCTAAACAAAAAAGACTACGCAATATTGTGAAAAACTTCTTTGAAGATGATGAAAATAGTCGAATTTGTCCGGGCAAGCAAGATTATATAACAAGAGGTGAATTGAGAAAGATTCCATAATCACTATGGAATTAAAGGAAAAGCCCAGAACCTCATAGCGTCATACCTGCATGATAGGATACAGACTGTAGTTGTTAGTGGAGAACGTTCTAGCGGTGCGTCAATTAACATTGGTGTTCCACAGGGGTCAATTTTAGGTCCCTTCTTGTTCTTGGTATATATCAATGATCTTCCCTATTATTTGCAGGATAGGTGTGAAATAGTTCTGTTTGCAGATGATACCTCATTAATTTTTAATGTGGATGGGCATGACCCAAATGACGAAGTGAACAGTGCTCTTTTACACATATCTGAATGGTTTACTGCCAATAATTTATTATTAAATGCCAAAAAAACCACTTGTGTTGAATTTTTACTTCCTAATGTAAAAAAGTTGAACAGAGATATTACATTGAACGGGGAGGTATTGCATCCTACTGAGTCTACTGTATTTCTAGGGTTAATATTGGACGAGAAACTACAGTGGGGAGCCCATGTCAACACCGCTGCAGGTAAGCTCAGTTCAGCTGTATATGCAGTCCGAAAAATAAGGCATCTCACCGATGAAGATACAGCTAGATTGGTTTATTTCAGCTACTTTCATAGCATTATGTCCTATGAAATCACCCTCTAAACCCCACCCTCGAAGGTGGGCAGCCTCCCGAAGTGGAAAATACTTGAATGGGGAAATTATAAGCATTACCGACTGACTGTAGAATCGCTGTTAGCAGATGTAACAAATGGATAGGAAATTCGAATGCATTTTCAAATGACTGCTCTATTGCTTCAACCCAGGGGCAAAAGAGGCTCGCGGGCTGCTTGCACCCCGCGCACCACGCACCCTCAAAGGTCGACAGCATTTAAGAATAGAAAATATTGGAATTGGGAATTTATAAGCACTTTTGATTGACTGTGGAATCGCTGTTGGCAGATAATAACAAATTGACGGGAAATTTTGATGCATTTTCAAATGACTGCCCTATTGCTTCAACCCAGGGGCAAAAGGGGCTCGCGGGCTGCTTGCAGCCCGCGCACAACGCACCAGCTAGTCTTTATATACTAGTACATGTTCTGTCCATCTTTAAAGCTGCACGCTAGCTTTACATGACATGAATTTTAAGGTAAAGTTATTCAGGCAGGCAAGCCAGCCAAGGCAGTCAGCAGATCTGTTACCAAAAGGCAATTTTTATTATTTTTTTTCATTTTTTTATTGCAGTACAAGGTTTTTTCCATCCAAATATAATTTTGGTGGGTTGTAACAATTTTGGTGGTATCATTTTCAATTTTGGTGTCAAAAAACCAATTTTGGTGGGAGGTCAATTTCGGTGTCAGGAATAACATGATTATTTAAGGGAATATTCTTATTCTTGTTGATAATTTAATTAAAAGATAGTACTATCTAACACCTAAAATCAAATTGAATAAAAAAAAATCATAAACAAAAATTTCCACCAAAATTAGTAAAAAAATGCTAGTTGTTGAAATCCACTCATTAACATTACTTTAAAAATGCTTTTGTTTTATTTTGTTTAATGGACTTCAAAAATAATTATGTAATTTGGATTTTGGTCCGTAGTGACTTGACTACCTAAGCCTTAATTACATCGAAGGTTTTGTTCTTAGTATGCAGATTTCTCTTTTATTAAGCGTTTAAGTGAAACTTAATGGATATATCTGATTGAGCAAAGTACAATGCATCATACATTATGTATTTTATAAGCTTTCGTTTATATTTCGCCTAGTGACTACTCATTGGAACGGCACATTTGTTTTAAAGTTGTAATCACAATGTGACAAGAAATTAGCTTTTAGGAAAGGAGAAATGTTCTGTTAAGTTGTCTAGGGTAGAGTTATTAAAGCCATGCCATTATTAGAGAAATTACGTAAAAAATACAATAATTATAGTAGCGTGTTTTTTGAATAAATGAAGCTTTTTATAAAGCTGGTGGAATTGTCATAGTAAAGATCAATTTTGAATAATATTATAATGATGAATTAAATGTATAATCATTTATATAGGTAACTAGACATGAGCAGAACTATCCAAATGAGTATTACCCGTAGTAAAATTTTATGTGTTTTTTATTTAATGTTAAGGCTCTCAGAAAATCGGTCGTAGCCAATAAATGTAATGTTATTTTCCTGTAGACATCCTATTACGATAGTTTTTATATTGTTTTAGATCGCTCAGCTACCTACATCCTACCTCCGCAAATCTCTTTTGCTCGCGTTCGCAGTATCACAGATAATATAATATAATAATAGTAATATCTACCTACCTATACTTCTAATTATAACTAACAAAATAACAAAATTACGTTACGAATTAAGAATATCAGTCAACAGTGCATCGTTTAAACGCCACGTGCTGATCGTCGCTTGTCACCGGTTCGTGTATAACCAGCCTTATCCCCTGACTCATTGACCGCCATAAGTGAAAGTGTGTGATGTCACTGCGTTCTAGCGTACCTACTAATCTGCGAATCTTGGATGTCGTTAGATAAGCGAAATGGTTTAGAAACTAAGTAGGTCGTTTGGCTCCTTGTTATTGTTAGCTTAGGCTGGCGATACACGATCCCAATTCTGAAGTCCTATCTTTTTAAAGCAGTTCTTTAATTCTGCAAGGACCTATTGTTTTAGTTTTAATTAGAGAGGAAGGATGTGCATCTTTCAATTGATATTTGGCCAGCACACTGCACAGCGTGGTTGTTTATGGCACAAAGTTCCAAAGGCGTGTCCTTGCAAATAGAGCCCAATTATTATTATTGGCTTTCGATGATTATGTGATGAATTATGCTGCTATGATCCTGTAAGCTACAGAGCAAAATTTTTCAAAGACTAATTTGAAGAATGAACTCAATTAATTTCGTTATATCAATTAAAATTAGATTACTTACCTACTACTTAAATTATTTAGATCTAGTGAATTTAAACACAAAACATGTGATATTTTTTACATAAAAATGTTGCAATTTGTACATTGAGATAATAATATGTAGAGTGTACGAGAGTATTATAACCATTTATAACTAAAGTCCTCATTACTGGAGTAGAGCGGAGTAAAATCAATAAGTGATACGAAATGCATCTGCATACTTTATTACACTCAGTTATGAAACATAAATCAATTACGTAAAATATTCTTGGGATTTACACGTTATGGTACTTTATATTATGTAGATATGTAGTACCTACATCGAATAACTGAGCTTTTGATTCCTGGAAAATTTTAAATTGGTTATGAAACTTACGGAAGATTATAGGAAATTTAAAATGCAAATTTCGGTTCTAAACAGCATCATCTTTAATTTTATATTCAGGTGTAGTTTTATTAAATTTTATAATTAAAAAATAAAATAAGTGTTTCCAGCCTATTAGTCATTGGATTAAATATGGATGGACGACGTCTTTTCACTAAAATCCTTAAATAAATAGAGTAAAAAAAGTAGCATTATTCTCTTATATATAAAATTCTCGTGTCACAATGTTAGTCTGCATACTCCT
>CAJQZN010036568.1:0-10135 GCA_907164685.1 Colias eurytheme | reverse complement strand
GAGAATCGGCCAACATCTATTTTTCATATGTACCACGGGCGAAGCCGAGGCGGACCGCTAGTAGTTACTATAGATTTTAATTATTCATAATCCAGTTCCAGTCTATATGGAACATTAATGAAACATAAACATTCACAAAGATGTTATTTACTACTTTCATTTACAAAATTTGAACGTCAAAATAAACATAACTCAATGGTTAAATCACAAGAATGCTCTTACACAATATATTTCAGGAACTTGCTCGGTATTGTGTTTATGTTAATCGAATCTTACATAACTGAGACAATGTGGCATAACTTTTCTTCAATCCGGTTCAATATAATGACACAGTCATTTTAGTGCGTATAAGAGTAACCTTAGAATTATAAGAAAGTGCACTAAAAGTTTGCTTATTACCTACTTAATTTTTACAATTTGAAATTGATTTCCACAGTTATTGTGAAATGTAGAGTTAGAGATTCTCAAGTAAATGTAATTATTGTGATGATTAAACATTTATTTACGTAGAAATCTGTTATTTTGTTTGACATGAAGTTTTTTTATAAGACAGTATAGTAAGTAGTATAAGAATGTTATTGTTCTAAATTATCGCTTGGTTTTGAGATCAAAACATTAACATTATATAAAATCTTAATCTAATGATAACTTTACATTTACATAATACTAGGTTTACGCCCGCGGCTTCGCCCGCGCAGTCAAAGAAAAACCCGCATAGTTCCCGTTCCCGTGGGATTTCCGGGATTGCGTCATTTTCCCGGGATAAAAAGTAGCCTATGTCCTTTCTCGGGTATCAAAATATCACCATACCAAATTTCATGAAAATTGGTTCAGTAGTTTAGGCGTGATTGAGTAACAGACAGACAGACAGAGTTACTTTCGCATTTATAATATTAGTATGGATTTTATACATGTTTTTAACATGAAATAATACCATCACAGAAACGCAAGAAGGTTCAATAACACCGCGTAAGTGAACCAAAAATTACGAACACGAAAGTCACACTCAAATTATGAATATGCAAAGAAAATAAATAAACTCCCTGTACCGTACGCTGCAATAATTTCGAAACACCAAATTCTCACCAGGTGATTTTAAACCGGCTTGATCATTTCTTTTGTTCCCTTTTCGAGTCAACGAACCTGGCCTAAATTTTAAGCTTAATTTGAGGAATCGAGTAACTTTACGAAGGCTTCAGTAATGAAGACTGCATTACTTTTGCACAGTTAGTTGATAATAAACTACGTAATCCATATTGGTATTTGGTACTGTATTTTCGCTAATTGGAATCATAAGGTTTTGATAAAACGGGACTCTGAAGGCAAAAAATGCCCTTAATTTGCCGAGAAACATATTGTAATACAACTTCTTCTAGATAAATTCATCTGCTTTAATGAGCAGTTTTATATTTCATACAGGATTTGTTAATGAAGGAAATTACAGGGTATTAATTAACAAAATTGACCATTGTAGTTTGTGTAATTATTTTATTGACAGTTTTAGAAATACACATCGTAAGCAATGTAGAGGTAGGTCACATTGGGATTTTACGTGATTTTCTTTAGTATACGGGTGATATAGTGAAATTAATTACGAAATAATAAATGACAATTATTACTGGATTTTCTTATACTCTTATGAAAGAATGAACAGAGAAAGGAGCTTTGCTTTTTCAATTTTAATAAGCCGGGAACAGTGTAGAAACAACGTTGTTAAAACTTTTCTTCGTTCAAACAATAATACTTTTGACAACTTTTGAAATTTGAATATGTTACTCAATCTATTGATTATAGGATATGTAACATGAAATTAAGTACACTGGCGTAGATCAGAAAATATTTGTTCGTTCTGAAATCCTGCATTGTCTTTAAATCTAATAATACATTTGTCAAATTATAAGATGCATATTAAACACAATAATAATTATCGATGAATTATTTATGAGAACGCATCTCAAATTGTTGATCAATAAATCTAATAGCTCGCCTTTAATTGTTATACACGACATAATCGAACCGGTCAGTGACTCACTTTCAGGGTTGCCAATGTAGAATTATTTTTTTAGGAATTATATTTATTTTTATGCTATTTACTGTATACAAAGGTTAAGGACAGTAAGCTCTTTTTAGAATTTATGAATATCTTATAAAAAATCTGCACGATGTATACAAGAATAACATATGTTTGAGGCAATTAAAAATTAAAAATATTTAATTTGTGGGTTCTTAGGAAATTTTAGGCTTATGAATTTGTTTTAAGAAAGGTCACATTCTCAGTTGAAATATAAATGTTGAATTTTTATAATACAAAAGTATCTGGTTATTATAACGACGTTTTAACTTTTATTATATAATTAAGAAAAGTAATGTTCGAGAACCCTGTTTAGCCAATTTGCTATGATTACTAAATCTTGCAAGTGACATAATGTGTTCAGTGTTGAGTCGATCACGCGAGGTAAGTTACGTTTTGCGGGTCAGCGTTTGGATGGGTTTTATTTATTGCCTATTAATTTAATATTTATAATAAAGGAGAATTGGGCCTGAAACTTGGGCTAAGACCAATACACACGAAATATTGTTTTTGTGATAGATCATTACACATACCATACGAAAAAAATAAAATAAAAAAATAAATCAACCGGGTTCTTGTACAGTCAAGGCAAAAAGTTTTATTTATTTGGCTATTATTTTGCGCACAATAACGGTGTTTTTAATTCGAGTGAAGTAAGTATAAATCTAAATGTCACTGGAGTGACTGAGTTTAACCACAAAAAACGTCTAACTACGTTAAATTATAATAAACACGGTATAGGTACCTGTTACAAAACATAATATTAGTGTATTTCGGTTATTAGAAGGCTTAAGATTAGTACGTATTTGTAAGTGAAAGTGAATTGGAGTAACATAAAGATATTGTCATTGTCTTATAACAGTTATTTATTGCAAAAAATATTATACACAAAGAAATAAAACTTGATGTGACTGTACAAAAACCCGGTTGATTATTTTTTTATATATATTTTTCCCGTTATGTATGTGTTATGATCTATTATAAAAACAATATCTCATGTGTATTGGTCCAACTCAAGGGTTCAGGCCCAACTTCCATAGTAAAATGCCCATTCTCCTTTATTTTTAATTTTTATTGGCACATAATTCTATTTATGGAAATATATTTAGTTATATTTACTTAATTAGATACCTAATTAGATTTAGAATTTAGATCTATTTACAAAGGCCTTTTATGTTAAAATTTAATGCAGCCGAGATTTTGTTAAAAAGTAGAGCTCTTTGTGAATTTAATTCTGCAACATGTCTGCTAGAAGTTAATTTTTTCTCTTAAATATATCGTGAGACCTAAAGTTAAAAATTTAAAAATGGTGAAACAATATAAATACTTTGGCCTAGTCATCAATCCTAAAAAGTCTTGTGTAGAAATTTTCTATAATAGAATTAGTTACATAAAAACTGGAGCTCTCACTAAATTAGGCTTTCTTCTTATTTGGCAACGAATTTGGACGAAAAGTAGGTGTCACTTTCACTGCAGTGTTTAATTACAAAAATGGCCAAATGGACAATGAGCCAAGTTATTTCATAACGAAGGAAAGTTATACCTATCTATGTACCTATTTAGTAAAACTACTTTTTTAACTAACTTAACCAACTTTAAGAAAAGAGGAAGTTCTAAGTTTCTTTGAATAGATTTATTCAAAGAAAGAAGAATGAAGAATTACGAGTTCTAAATTTTTTTCGGTAGTTGATGTTAACAAAGTAAGGGCATGTAATGTTAAGAAGAAAAAAATACAAAATATTTCCTACTACTTAATTTAAAAATAGACAATCTTTTATGATGTAGCGCTATTGGGTTTCTTATTAATAATACAAACAAGAAATTCGTATGTTTATCACGCAATTACAGAATATTTTTAGACGCTTAATTGGCACACTTTTTTGTTATCTGTTAAATTAAATAGAATTTAGAATAAAATGAAAGAAAGAAATATTTTTCAGTTCAGGTGAAGTCAAAGCAATCTATTGTGTTCTTTATAAGGTAGTTAAAAGGTTGAAAAAAAATTGGGCGAGCCGCTAAAAAGGTAATAATTAATCAAAGAGAAGACTTTGTAGCGTTATGATATAATAATAAAGAAATAAATAAATACACTTTATTTAGCACCAATTAAAACAGACAATATAACAAAAAGAAAAAGACAATATAATGTAAAGCCAAAAAGGCGGCCTTATCGCTACTGAGCGATTTCTACCAGGCAACCTGTGATATCTTAACTTTTGTTATGAACATACGTAAAGACAATTTTAAAATTATCTAGAGATATTTATATGATTACTGTTTTGTCATAATATGTGGGTTATTAAAATAAGACGTAAAAATGCACTAAAACCACTATGCAATAAATATAACAGTTTTTATTATAATTCAGAAAATAAATTAATTGTACCAAATATTAAACCATCAATATGTTATTCAAAGCTATAATATTACTTGAATAATTTACGTATTTTATCATAAGATTTTATAATTATAATTACATAAGTAATGAAATTATGCATAAGTATTATGTATGCAGTATATGCTCATCCAAAATTGCGGAGATTTAAATTATGCTTGATCATAAAAAGTTCTTAAGTTTACTCAAGTTTTATTTGCACGCTTGTTTGCGAATTGCGTGCCTTGTTTTCTTTGGAGTTAAAAATTTCCTCGTACTTGGTCTGTGACAAAAATATTTTTCATTTTAAGGTTTCTGGTAACATAAAAGTAATTTAGGAATTCATGTTTACGTATACCATAAATTACAGATGCGACAAAATCAACTTACCAAAAACAATAAAAAAAATTATATCTATGGCACGGCACTTCCCTAAACGCACAATGTCCGCCATAACGTCTGATCTAATGTTTACGTCACTACACTTTCACTACGAACGTTTGTAACATCGTATAATCACTTATGAAACGGGGGCTCTGCACTCACAGCCAAGTTCAACGCCACGACCAGAAGAAAAATTAAAAAAAAAGTTATGTCAAAAATGCACCGTGTGGTTTTGGAGAGAATGTTGAAATGTCAGATGGAATTTTTTTGAATTTGAAAAAAACGTGTTTCGCGCTCACTTTCATGGCGCGTTATGCGGCGCGCGCGTTTTGGTTCTTGCTTTTACTTTCAAACAATCAGAGGGGAGCGCATCAAATCTTTGATGGTGATGATATTCAGATTTAAAAGGGCCATTTCTATGATTCATTGCATCGTGGTTTGGACCATCCGTAAGTGCATAATACGTCCCAGATTGGGAGTCTGCGTTATGAAATACGATAACACGAATTCACATCCTTGGTACAGGCTGGTAAAGAATCAAATTGTTTTGTTAAAATGTAAATTAAAAATGGAAATGGAAATTTAAATTTGTTCACTTATCATTATGTTGCGCCAGTAGGCCAAGCATTATTACTTTATTAGTTAGGTACTCACTCAGCTCTACATAATTCTATTGGTGTATGTCATCGTAATTTTCCAAAATAATAGAAAATAAGCTATTGCAAGTTTGATGTATCTCCACGGAAGACTCTCTCTCTCTTAACGGCTTAAGCCTTGCAAAGGGATATCTACATCTACTCCAAAAAGTTAACATATTCCATTCATTAGTTTAACTGATACCAAATGAATTATTTATTCATGTATGGATACGCCCGTGCCAAACCATTCATGGGAATCAATTCATCCATATAAGGCAAATGCTATTTCATTGTACCTACAACTGTTTTAAATGAACGGATAATATTCATAAAACACAGATAACATTACTATTCTTGAACTTCATGTTTACCAGCGCCATCTAATTCAAATTCAAATAAAGCGTATACACATGTATCAAACATATAACTGCTAAAAATGATTTTCTCTACTCTATTATATTGTCTAGTAGTAGATGAATTTGATATTTTTGGTTTTATGGCATTCAAATGCTTTATAAACAACTGCTAAAAATGATATGCACATACATCGATAAATACACAGTTTGTTAAATATAAATTTCTCTACTATTTTATATATAATAAAAGTCGAACCCACAACCTTTTTTTTATAGTGGGGAAATCTTCCAAAGATACCCACGGCCCCCGGGGAAGGAGCCGTGGGTTATGTCGGATTCTTACCGACTAAAACCCCACTGTGTTCCGTCGAGCCGCTTTAATGATGGGGCCGCGGGTATTGGTTAGAATTCTTCCGAACCCACAACCTAAGCTACCGCATTCATAATACAATCCCTAACCACCATGCTAATCATGTCTGTTCCTTCTTTCTTTAACTCTAAAATTACTGAACAGATTTCAATTACTCGTACGAATTTTTAAAAATACCTTCTAGAAGGAAGCTTATCTTTTCTTATTTTGCAATTACTTCTTCTTAAAACCAAAGGAAAATATCAAAATATAAACATGACAATATTTACGCGTAAAACCCACATCTCGCAACTCTACCATTTGTGGAACTGTTGCAAAACATAAGGTCCGGCATGATGACACTGAAGTTTCTATTTTGTTTTTAATAACTGCCTAACTAACTCTTTCTTAATTTCAATATATGGAATGTTTTTAATGGCGTTCTGTTGCTTCACTTGCATTCAATAGAAATATACATAATTATAAAATATTAATATATCGACACTAAGTTGTACAAGTATTGTTTTCGTAACAAAAAAAAACAGATATTATCCGAGATTCCATCTGTCTATATAGACAAATTCCATCCATTCCATCTGTCTATATTTAGTAAAATTCATTTATTAAGGGACGTTTTAGGCCCGACAACTTCTTAAAAAAATATTTATGTAGGTATGTATTTTATAATATTATCTACTATGATATAGGGTTGGATACGAAGCTTAACTAACCTCTATCTTTCTGCTATCAGTTTTCCTTCCATAGGCACCTAAATAGCTAATTGTTAAATACAGTATAGATACTAACTACACATCTATTATAAACATAATACTGTTTTTATAGTGTTTTATCTACCATCTATATTCTAGTTAGAGGACAGAAATGACGTATATTGCCCTCTCAACCCTTTAGTTTGGCAATATTGCCGAATTGCACCTTCTACGTGGTTACGATTCGACTAAAACTAAGATCCAAAAATAAAAACACAACATGCATATTTGAAAATCTTGTGTGAAATATACATTAAATGATGGTCTTAAAATGAAAATTTTACCTATCCTATATATATGGAAATTTTAGCACATTAAGATTTCAACCATGACTGTCAAACTCTTCATCCAATAAAAGGCTTATATTGACCTAAATTCCTTTATGTAATACACAATATAGGAAGGGAAGACGATTGATAGTCGATAACACCCATCCTGTCTTTTGTACCAACTTTATTGAAGTGCCTTTTCACCTGCCTTTTCTGGGTCATACTTTACATAAATGGAAAAATATTAGAATTATAGAGGCTTCGGCTGAGCTTTATCGATGCTTAAACTAGTTATAGGCTTCGCTTTTATCCTATGCTTTTGACTCAAGGCTCATATAGTTTTCTTGTTTTTCATTCGAAATAAAGATTGACTAACGTTATGATTTTTACAGCAAGTTTCACCACTTGCTGATTAAAGACGACATACTAACCACTTTTTTAAGAATAGTTGTATTTACACATTAATTGTCATTGAATCTATCCAGAACTTTTTATTTGAAATACTGGTCATAAGAATCGCTGTTTTTAACTGCTGTAGATTCAAGTATCAAATAATTTGATACTGAAATTTGATATATATGATATACAGGGTGTCCCGCTTTCGGTATACTAAGCGCAAAGAGACTTGTAGTTTTGCATACGCTGAGTACGTAAAAAATACTTATAAAATTCCAGACGCATTTTTTTTTCAAATAGAGGAATTCTTAAAATTCCATGTGTACACCCCTAACAAGCAACCCGCCCAACTTTGCCACCTGCACGTGAGCTATCGTTTAAAATTATGTTTTCATAGACAAAATGCTCACATTAGCGAAGCGGTATATATGCCGGTTGCGCGAAGCTAGAGAAGAATACATGGATTTTAAGGAAAAATTTAGCAAAAAATTTTTCACGTAATTTTGTTATTTAAGTATTTTTTATGTGATCAGTGTATGCAAAACTACAAGTCCCTTCGCGCTTAGTATACCGAAAGTGGGACATCCTGTATATCTGTTATAAAATAAAATAAAAAAGACGTGTGGCACTCGGGGACTGCCGTGGTAAAGCTATTGCATGCTATGCCTTCAAGCCACACCTCCGCGCCCGTCGGAGTTGGGAGCGTGAGGTTTTTCGTTACTTAATTTCTGGATTCGAACCCCGCGCTCAAGGCCAGCGATAGAAGCTATGCAATAGCTTAAAATATTATAAAGCTGAGGAGTTTGTTTGTTTGTTTGAACATGCTAATCTCAAGAACTACTGCCCCCCTAGTCAAGTGGCTTTCTGTTAGCGTAGCGTTCAATAGAATAGACTACGAATGTATGAGATTGACGTAAGCTGTAGATAAACGTATCTACAGCTTACGTCAATCTCATACTGGTCCGTGCTGGCTGGTGGCTGGTCCGTGGTAAAAATTCAGTATTCTTTCAGTATTCGATAGCCTATTTATCGAGGAAGGCTATAATAGGCTATACAAATATCATCACGCAAAGACCACCAGAAGCGGAGCCGCGGAGCGCAGCTAGTCTGTTATAAAAATAAGTGATACTACCTTCCCTATTTATAAATCTTTGTACAAAAACATCATACATAATTTAAAATCAGGTAACATTTGTGTTTTATCTTTTGGTTCAAATTGATGTGGTACATTTGTGTGATAAAAATGTTCTGCAATTTATTTGTGCGCGCCTCCCATATTATTCAAAGCAAACGTCGTTTAACGCAACATAATATATATTATTATGTAGGCGTGAATATTTTAGTATTCTGCGTTTAACGTTTAATACTAAAGGAAATAACCAAGTGCTGACTGCTGTTTCATTTTGATTAAAAATAGCTATATTTTCATACCACATTTTTAATAATAAATGTTTTTGGTAATTATGTATAAGTCACATGTTCAGAACAAATTTTAGAATTTGTATACCAGAGTTACTTAGTTACTTGTTAGTTTTTAAAGGCTACACAGTGTTGCAGTTAGTAATCAGGTACCTATTTCAGGCTAACTTTTATTACACAAGGTGGTGTATTTATTAATAAATATGTTATTTGAAAATTGAAATGTATTTTCTAAAGACTATACTATCATTTTAAAGGTAACAACTAATAACACTTGGAGATGTAAGCACGTAGCATATATTCGTTGTTGAGTAAGAAATCCCTACTAATATTATAAATGCGAAAGTAACTCTATCTGTCAGTCTGTCTGTCTGTTACGCTTACCTCTCAACCGATTTTGATGAAATTTGGCACAGACAATCTTTAGACCCTGAGAAAGAACCACTTATCAAAACACCACGCGGGCAACCTTTTATCAGAACACCACGCGGGCGAAGCCGCGCGCGGAAGCTTGTAAAGATTAATCTAACTCCAACGGAAATGTGAACAGTTCCTACAATCTCTTCTATTTACTAAAGTACCTATATTACTTGTAAAATAATATTTCTAACATCGCGTTTCATTACAGAGGAAGAGGAAACCTAATTAAGGTCCTCTTGGAGAGTACATCCGCTTTGATATAGCTCTGAGTGCAGAGTAATTGAGTTATTTATGTTTCCAGTACCTAGTGCTCCTATGAACATTATATGTAAACAACCTTGTTACAGGGAGACATAATTGAATGTGATTTTAAATTGACGTAGGTTGGTAATATGATAGTGGCTTGGTTTAAATATAAATCGATATTCGTTCGATGTTAGTATTCGTGTAATTCTGGAAATCCTATCCAAAAGTTACCTGGCAGAGATTGCTTAAAAGCGATAAGGCCGCCTATTTAACATGGTATACCTAATATGTTAACTTTTTATTTTCTTCTTCTGTATGTATTGTGTGTGTTAAATATAGAATTTTGTATTGTATTGTATCGTATTGTATTACGTTAGTTTATTTTTTGACAGACAGGCAATAGTAGGGGAGCCCAGGATGCTAAATGTGGATTTACTCGAGCG
>CAJQZN010036567.1:0-18456 GCA_907164685.1 Colias eurytheme | reverse complement strand
CCTTTTTTTGCGCACCGTAATAAAACTCTCGCCTTATTTTGCGGACGGTACAAATAAAACGACGGTTGCTTGTAATAACGGCGCAATCTTTGTGATGGACGCTGCTATCCGGATAGACGCGGAAATGGGAATGGATTTTGGATGTCATAGCTTTGTAGTGCTGCCATTTTTTTATTTTATTTATAGTTGCTAGATATGTGCGATTTCGTGTTACATTTTTGCAAGTTTTTTGAAGTTGAAGTTGTGTGAAGCTTATTACAAGCTATCTAGGAAAAATGTCATAAAAATCAGATGGATATAAAAAGATTATAAATGACTAAACATATTTTCTTTTAGGATGCGTTTGACATAAACAGTTTAGTACTTTTGCATCGAAATATTATTATTAAATAAATATTAAAATCCTGATTTTCATCGATCTGAACTTATCCTTAATTTCCAAAGCAATATTTCTAAAATATCAGAGGTAAAGAATAAAGATAATAAATTATTATAAGTTTTACATAATTTTGCGAAGGCCAGAGTAAGTGGAGACGTGACTCAGCACTTTTGTTCTTTAAATTTTCTTTCAGCGGCGCGGCGGAAAGATTAACGTTTTATTAATTGGAAAATTGTTTTATATTAACCGAGTTTATTGAAATATTTTTAGAATTTTATAACAATCTTTAAAAAGTTAAAAACAGATTTTTAAACTAGGTATACATTAATAAAGTATCAATTCTTTAGCCGAAATTATATGCGACATTGCTTATCGTTGTTCTTAAAAGTCTCAATGATCGTATTATATTTCTGTTTTCTTACTAATTTACGCAAATTTTTAGGAAGTAGGTCTTTGCCTATTACATACTTAAACAGTATCAACTTTAGTTTCTGTGATCTGTGGTATCAACGTTATAATTTTGAAAAATCTGTATATTTAATTTAAAACTAAATCACTACTATTTCAGCTATAATATTATACAGGAAGTTATCCATACTAATATTATAAATGCGAAAGTAACTCTGTCTGTCTGTCTGTTACTCAATCACGCCTAAACTACTGAACCAATTTGCATGAAATTTGGTATGGAGATATTTTGATACCCGAGAAAGGACATAGGCTACCTTTTATTGCGAAATATGTACCACGGGAGAAGCCGGGGCGGACCACTAGTAAAAATATAATTTGTGCCCCGAAATAAACCTAATTATACACTATTAATTTATTTACCTATTATTAATGAAAGAGGTTGAAAATTACGCGGGAAAAACATCTTATCCCTCACATTAACGAAGTCGACCTCTAAATATAATCCGACCAAAAATAGTGGCTAATGTGTTCATAATTTATTAATGCGCAGGACTAATGATTGTTCTTGACGTAGTTGGTTTATTTTCACATTGGGGATGTTCACATCTTGGATAATTCATCATTTTCGAGATAAATGGACGCTAATGAAGGAATGAATAATGATCTGTGTGTTTTAGGGTGGTTAAAGACGGTAGTGTTAAATAATAATAATAGATATATTTAATTCAGTACAGACAGTAAATAATACAATTACATATTAAACAATCATACAGAAAATGTACACGTCTTTTGTGATTTATTTATGACTAGGTACTCCGCGCGGTTTCACCCCCGTGGCTCCACTCCTGTTTGTCGTAGCTTGATGATATATAACCTTCCTTCCTAGCCTTCCTCGATAAATGAGCTATCTAACACAGAAATAATTTTTCAAATCGGACCAGTAGTTCCCGAGATTAGCGCGTTCAAACAAACAAAACAAACTCTTCTGCTTTATAATATTAGTATAGATTATTATTTTCAAGAACCCGAATTTTATAAGTTTGATTTGTAGAAAATTATTTGAATGGAGCAATACTTTAATCAATATCACAAATTATTGTCTTGTTATTATACCTTAGTTAGTACCTAATGTTTCTTGCCTCATCATGCTTTCTTCTCTCCGCTTACTTTAAACAAAGAAAGTGCAAAAAATTGGAAACTTCATAAAATCCTTTTTAACCGGGCATAGCTGGAGTGAGCGACCTAGTTCATAGAATAACAAAATATTCATTATCACTGTCACTACATAGTATAAAACAAAGTCGCTTTCTCTGTCTCTATATGTCCCTATGTATGCTTAAATCTTTAAAACTACGCAACGGATTTTGATGCGGTTTTTTTAATAGAGTGATTCAAGAGGAAGGTTTTAGTATATAATTTATTAGGTTTTAGACAAAGCGGGCGAAGCCGCGGGCGGAAAGCTAGCAGTTTACAAAACAATACAGGAAAATTAAAAACTAAGTTTTTCCTTTGAGACCGATTATTGTCTATATAATTGTTAAATAATTTGACGTCAATCGTCAAGTTGCTTTTTAAACTAACTTCATAAGTAGTTGTTACTCTTTCACTTATTCTAAGCTCTTTCACATAAAATCCACTAGACGGATTTGGATGAAACTTTAGAAATATAGGTCAGAATACTATACCACTTTTGTTCTTTAAATTTTCAGAATATCACATGTAATATACTTGATTTAGCACGCAGGCACAGTATTGTAATATTGTAATATGGATATTACCTACTTAGTAATACTGTGTGTGACGCGGGTGAAACCGCACCGCACAGCTAGCATTAGAATTAAGCATTTAATAATTTAATTAATGCTTAATTCTAATATTAGGTACTTCCTGAGAGCTACCATGCTTTCTTAAATCAGTATTTAATCCAGCGTGGAATAATGACAGCTCTATATATTTCGTCTAGCGCTGTCACTTTCTCACACTGGATACTGCTTTAAGACTGATGTCTTGTAACCCCATTGTCTGGCAAGACAGATACTGTGAATAAGTTTCTACAAATGTGAATATTGTTCGTCATTCACGCAAAAGCTATAGATTATTATAATTTAGTAAAGTAGGTGACAAAGGCTTTATGTGAAGCGATATTTATTAATGGCAGGTCTTTTGTTAACTCTTATTTATAGTGTCATATTCACGATCCCTACGAGTCACGTATTTTTTAAATCCTCTGTGTATTTCGGAATAAAGATAGGCGTGTTATTATAATTATATATTCTATAAGCGTTATAATATTTTATTATAGCTGTGGTTTAACACATACCTAAGTTATGTTTACGTAAATAAAACTTATTCAGAATGCCGACGAAAGTTACGATTTGTATATTTGGATGTCGCAGTTATCAAAGAAACGAATAAAAATATCACGCAACCTACTAACCTTTATTTCATCCCATACATAAAACGTAAAAAATACTAACATCCTTACACTCAATCATATATTTCGTATATTAAAAGCCCATCCAAACTCCAACCTCGCCAGCGCGCGCTTAACCTCGTAAACGTAACATTATATAGGTTGGAACAACTCGTAAACTCGTTATTTATTCGAGCACCGCGATGGACGTAAAGTCGCCTCATAAAATAGCCATAAATATCCAATAATAATAAGATCGATGATGTTTTACGGCTCGTGAGATGCTGTAAATATGTTTGGATAGTGGAGCCGCGGTCTGCGTACGCGCATAGTAGGCGTACAAGGTGAAATTGTACGTTCTTATTTGAATTATAATTTGGTAGTCCATATTATAGTCTTATATAATATCTTATATTTTCTTAATACATAGTTATAGTACTAGTATTAAATTATCTGTGGTTAACTTAAGAGGGTGCCAATGGATTACGTGAGGTGTTTAAAGGGGGTCGAACCGCTTATTAAATTTCACGTGTGTATCCCTGTCGTTCCCATAGTCGATCCACTGACTATATCTCACATGGGTGAGTGGGGTATATTAAAATATATACATGCCATGCCATAAGTAAATAGGTTTATACAGTCAGGTTACGTGTTTAAAATCTGTATTACTAATGAAGTACCTACTACGGGATGTGAACTGTAAAATTTTTTGTTGCTCTTTTACTAAAACACAGCTATGTATGCTATAGCTAGTAATTGGGTGAAAATTTATTTGCCGAAAGCGAGTTTACATTTGATCTATCACCAGATATTGATTGGGGGACAAAAAACAAATCCTATTTGTGCAAATATATTTTTTCTGTGTTTTTTGGGATTTTAAATCCAGGTTATCCAATATCATAGCTCTCTGTCTTATATTGAAAAGCTATTAATTAAGTCCCTTGAATTATCGCTTAGTTTGGACACATATACAAATTTTCAAATTTATAAGTTACAAAATGTCGGCGACCAAAAAAGAAAAAAATAAAGCTACAAAATCTAGCCAATTTCGCACCGAACCCTAAAACATAAAAACCGAACACTTAATAGGAAAAACGCGGTGAAAATCTTGAAATATAGCATTCGTTTAAATCATTAAGCACGTTTCACACATCAGTTGTTAAGCGTCTGTACGGGGCTTTATTTTTTCATAAAGCAACTGCATTGCAGAGCCGGGTTTAACTTTTAATGTGTTTTTGCTTATGAAATTTCTTTGGGATGGTCGAAGCGATCGGAAAACTAACGGTTTTATATTAAGTGGATTTTTATTGTATGCCTGTTTAGTAGTTTTTATTAATTGGTTGTAATATTTATTTATGCGATAGAATACATTAGTGTTGTTATTGGAATAAATTCGCGTTAAGCGGTCCAAGCCTTTAAAACGCGGATACGAATATTATCGTTTTTGCTCAAATTCTTGTCATTATGCTACATCCATACTAATATTATAAATGCGAAAGTAACTCTGTCTGTCTGTCTGTTACTCAATCACGCCTAAACTACTGAACCAATTTGCATGAAATTTGGTATGGAGATATTTTGATACCTGAGAAAGGACATAGGCTACCTTTTATTGCGAAATATGTATCGTCGCAGTGTGGGACGGCCGACGAGTCGGACGACGAGATGGACAGACGACCTGATCAAAGTGGCGGGGAGCCGCTGGATTCAGGCCGCTGGTGTTCGGTCGTTTTGGAAATCTTTGGGGGAGGCCTATGTACTGCAGTGGACGTCTTGAAAGGCTGGAATGATGATGATGATGACGATGATGTAGCACGGGCGAAGCCGGGGCGGACCTCTAGTCATATTATATTGCTGAGACGATTAATTGACGATTCGTTAAATAAATTCTCTCTCTACTCTCCATAATATCTTTTCAAATATACTAACCCCTACACTATTGAGCTATTGAACTACGGAAACTACTTGTATAACACTGTAACCCAATTCGAGAAGCAATTCTCCATTTTGTAAGCAAACTTCAAACTAGTTTGGTGAAGTTTGTCAATACTACGCAAAGTAATCTTTGTTCTACACTTCTATTATATGTTCTGTCAAATCAAGCACATTAATAATTGATAGGTGTTATGTAAAGGAGAGAAATCATATCAACAAATGAGTGTAGTCAAGAATTATATTAGTAATTGAAAATTATAATTAGAATCAGTTAAAAAGAGCAGGGAAAAAAGACATCTAATTAAACATCAACGATTTATTGTGTCTATATTTTACATATTGTATTTATTTTCTTTTCTTCAATTAAAAATATATTATGATGAATTATTGCTCTCGGGGCTCACTGAAGATCAGTGCTGTGACGTTTTTTACGTCACAGATGTTCACCGAGTGATTTCCCCTTTTAATGGAATCATGCTTCACAGACTACACACTTCAATGTGTATTTTTAATACCATATAAGTATTGTATAAATTGTTTTCATTATGTACCTACTTGTGAGGCTATGTGCCATTAAATAAACGTTATCTTTCGTTCTTAATACAACGCGACGTGTTAAAATTTTACGCAGCACTAATAAACTTTCTCTTTCTAATCTCTACAATGAAAAATATCATAATATTTCGATTATTCGAGGATTTTTATCGTGACAAAATCAAACGTTTATCTCGAGAAAAAAAGAGCGCCAAAAGTGGTTTATCGCAGATAAAACCAAAACTAAAAGTAATTACACAAAATGCTCTGACAAATATCTTGCAAATGTTTTAATATAATTGTTTATGAAAAAAAAATCATAATAAGTATTACCATGTCAAGTAGAAAACGTAAAAGTGTGAAAATTAGAGCTAACTTGGTGATTTTTTTTTATCGAGTAAATTTTAATATTTTATGTTTTTGATTAAACAGAATCGTTGAACATATCATCTAGTTTGATATATATTTTATTTTTTATATTTGGTCTTGCATAATACACGTATCATCTAATAGAATATTGGTTATTTTGCTTTATGCGCCCCCTTAAGTGAAACTTCTTTGGCAACATTCAAAGTACCATAATAGTTCCCGCCATTACGTGACGGCACAGATTAGAGAATAGTTACTTGGTGACGGTATTGCCAGGACGCAAACTTGAAATTTTACTCTCAAAAGAAGTTTCACTTCAAAAACAACACAATATAGACTCTAGTGACTAGATTAATAAATACAAAGTAATATAATTCATAATTAAATTAAGCACTATTATATTGACTAGAATAAAATTATGTATTGTTACTAACATAGGTATAAGAATATTGTTACTAACAAGTGGACCAATGATGTTACAGTTAATAAATGAATTATTTTTAATATGTAGATGTACAACCTTCAATGTAAATTATATTATAATGTGTGTCGAATAATAGGGTAGGAACGACGGTCATAATATTCAGGGTTTGCTGGATAAAACCTAACAAATTTCAATTCAAGTATGTTTACTTCATCATCACTACATAGTATAAAACAAAGTCGCTTTCTCTGTCCCAATGTCCCTTTGTATGCTTAAATCTTTAAAACTACGCAACGGATTTTTATGCGGTTTTTTTTAATAGATAAAGTGATTCAAGAGGAAGGTTTTATTATATAATTTATTAGGTTTTAGACAAAGCGGGCGAAGCCGCGGGCGGTAAGCTAGTATTTTATAATTGAATTGGTCAGTTGCCAGTCTTTAATTTGTTTGTATTATGAAAATTGATTAATTATAATATTATCCCTTGCCCATTATAGGTAACTGGAAGAAATGGCACAAAGCCATAAGTCCGTCAATTTTAATTAATTCAATAGAAATAGTACTTTGTAAAAATATAATAATTATTTTCTTTTTTAAATTCAGTCAACACAACATAAACATAATATTTTTACTACGATAAATAAATGAGCCTATAGTAGTGAGGTATAAAGAAAAATCTATCAATGTGCAATCATATCTCACATTGAGATTAAGAAAATTCACTATAAAATATTTTCTTTACTACGCCTCATATTACTTTGAAAAAATACAATGACCTTAAACACTTCCAGGTGGTATGTGTGACCTTAAACACTTCCAGGGGGTCGTAAATGGTGTGATATTTAAAAATAGTCATTAGGGCGCGTTCCCACCGGGTCGTGACGACAGATAATCGTGTAGTTTTAAGTGTCGTGGCTTATATGTTTAAATGGAGGTGTTCACATTTAGAACGACACAATTTACTGTCGTCTACAACAGTTTTTGCAGTGACGACACTTTGTCGTGACAGTGGGAACGGCAAGCACGACAGTCGTAAAACGATAAAAAAATCGTGGACGGCAACTCTATGTAGACGAACACGTGTTTTCCCTTCCCTCTCACACCCGCGCGCCCCTCGTGTCTGTACTCGGTTTGCTTTTCCCAACCCAAGCGAACGCAGAGGCGACTAGATTTGTAGCTTGCTGATGATGCGAGCGATCTGAGCGATCCAATGGGAACAGCTAGATACGACAGTCGCTAAACGATAAAAAATGTTGACGACAAACAATCGTTATAATGGGAACAGGTAGAGTCTACAGTCGTCGAACGATAAATTAGTCGTTACGACATAGTGGGAACGCGCCCTTATAGTATTATGAGACCCCTGTGGCGATAGTTACGAAGCTTGAATCAGATCACAGTGGGTCAATAAGATGTCACAAAAGAAAGTCTTGACGTTATTTCATAATCTATACTTAATATTATAAAGCTGAAGAGTTTGTTTGTTTGAACGCGCTAATCTCGGGATCGGATCTACTGGTCCGATTTGAAAAATTCTTTCGGTGTTAGATAGCCCATTTATCGAGGGAGGCTATAGGCTATATAATATCATCACGAGCGGAGTCACGCGGGTGAAACCGCGAAGCGCAGCTAGTATAAAATAAAAATGTATTAATATTCAAACGTGAAGTTTACGAGGATCGATCTTTGTTATTTTTTAAGCAACAGCTGATCGGATCTGTGTGGAATTTGTAAATATTTTATAATTATACCTATTTAGGTAGGTATATAGTATTTAAATGATCGTCCTCTTTGTGAAATCAATCTAAATGATGTAAAAGTAGTTTTGTAGTTAAAAAGGAAATTGTTATACCTTTAATAAGATAAGATGCTCACCTATGTAGCTATAACAATAGCGATAGGAAGGTGTTATTCTTTCAATAGAGAAGATTGATTATTCACAAAAGTATCCCCAAAAAAAAATTGTAAAAATGTATCACTTGCGCGATTGAGACAAGTATACTACACAAAACACACACTACACACTACACTTGTAGTATATATCTATCTATGTAAATAGAGAGATATATACTACAAGTGTAGCAGTAGTTAAAACTTAAAATGTTAAAATAGGTACTAATACAATCTCATTAACTTGAAACACATCACCTGCTACAGTCACATGACCGGAGTTTAGAGTGAAGCATAAAACTGGCAGTTAAAATAAATAAACACGGCAAAGGCGGGAAACAATAAAATGCAACGTTAAAAATGTCGCGAGCAAACAAATCTTTTAATGTACGAGCGTCGATGTTTATTGTTCTGTTTAAACTTTTGTAATTCTAAATGTATGTACTTCTGTATATTATAACTGTTAATAAAAACATATTATAGTGTCTGCAGGTACACATTTAATATACATGAATACAATTATTTACATTATACCAAAATAGATACGTACCTTAAAACGAATTTCTTTATCCCATGGCCCTGCTTTTACTTATAGAGAAAAACTTTATATTTCAATAATAAATATCCACTCACCCGCAAATTTTTTAATTTTTTTTTGTCAAGGTGTACAAGCTTATAACACTATTGTGAAACGTTAGAATAAGTGAATTGTAAAATTCTTTGAAATAAATGTCTCTAAACCTAAATATTAAATTATGTTATCACCTAAAGTTATCAGTTATCACAATTCAAAAGTGCTTCTAGAAGTCAAATTGAATAAATAAATGTTTGAATTTAAGTTCCATTTTCGAATATGGTGTAGACTGTAGATTAAAAACTACAGATTAAAAATAATTTGGAAAATCCAAAAGTGCACGCCTCATATTTTTTTTTAATAAATATTTATTAATTATTATTTTTGTTTATTTAATAACAATTAAACCACATCGAATCAGACCCTGAAAAATGAAAGGGTTCTATTCCTGAGCATACTCAAGCGTAAGAGAAAAAAAAAGACTCGATTAGTAAAGTATTTCGGTCGCTATCGTGTTAACAAGAAAAAGGATCCGCACATACAGACACACGGACGTCCAAGACAGAACTTTTTTAAACTGTTTTTTAACTAGTTTAAATAACAAAAATGATATCAAAAATATCATGAACGTTAAAAATAGTGTTTTTTCTTAATATGTGTGTGTATGTATTATCTTACAAGTGCAATGTATGATACATAAAGACATTTTAAGTTTGAAAAATCAGATGTTTTGCGCGAAGTGACAGTAGTACCCACCTCAACGCTTCGCTTATGAGGCGTGCAATTAAGTGAAATTTAACGAAGAAAACGGGAAAGTTTTATGAAATATAAAAATGATTTGAATTTCGCTTCAAAATCTGTAGGGTAGTATTATACATAATAAAATTTATCTACCTACACTCAATAAATTAAAGTAGCCATAACAATAAAACACATATTCTGTCAGTTGTATACAGTAACATTTAATAATCTGTGGTGTGTTCCCACAAAAATTGCTGGACAGTATTGAACACAGTTTGCATCTACTTCGCGAAAGAAGTTTAATATTCTAAAATATTACTATAAAGGCCACAACACAAGAGTAACTTTGTTCTGTCTGTTTGTAACGTTATCAGTTATCACTTATCACGCCACCCTAGAGACGGTAATGTAACATTTTATTTTTTATCACGAAAACTTTGAAATAAGACACAATATCGTATGAAAAACGATTCACAATGTATGCAAAGTCACAGGCAAAAGCTAGTGCGCACAATATAAACAAAGTTACTTTCTATTTTAATGTGTACGTTTAAATAATTCATGTCATATGCCGTGCCAAATATTATGGAGCTGCAGTTTTAGATTCCTAGTGACGTCAGCACGACCTAAATTATCGCAGATTCGATGCAGATTAGCACTAACAAAGAAAGTGCTTTAAGTATTAACAAATACATTTTTTATTCATAAACTTTTACAATTTTTAAGATTTTGTACGCTACTATAAATAATCGGTAAGGATTGTTCAACTTTTTAGTAAATTATCAAATTATGTATGTATAATATGCCTAATATATGTTGATTGTTTCTTTACAAAATAAGGGAGAAAAATATCCTCAACTTCGTCAAATTCTATTTCTATAGGTATGCATTGGGAAATTTAAATCGAGGGATTCGCAGCCGCTACGCATGGAATATTTAACTGGAAAAAAAGAAAAAATTGCAGAAAAAGCGCGCTTCAAGATTATTTTTATTCTATTTTTAAAACATTTTCCAATTGTCTTTTACCCGTTTATGCTTGGAACAAACTTATGTCAACTGTGCTAATGTAGCAATTATGTAGATATCCTCGCGAACGATTCCAGTGAGTTTCGAAATTTAAAAAAAAAGAAAGAAATAGGTAATAGTTCGTATATTTTGTACCCAAATTTTGGATACCAATCTTCTTATATATAATAACCGGCCAAGTGCGAGTCGGGCTCGCGCACAAAGGGTTCCGTAGCAGCAAATATAATAAATTACAGTTAAATCAACCTATCTCAAAAACTATAAGAGATACTTTGATCAAACCAAAAATCGTTGAAAGAGTTAATTAGCATGCATCACCTCTATTTTTTTTAGAATTTTATACCCCGTAGTTATAAAAATAGAGGGGGGGGGGACATACTTTTTACGACTTTGAGAGCTGATATCTCAAAAACCGTTCACTTTAAGAAAAATGTTTTTTAGAAAACTTTATATCATTTTAAAAGACCTTTCCATTGATACCCCACACGGGTATGTACATCGAAAAAAAAAATTTCATCCCTCAGTTACATGTATGGGGGGCCCCACCCCCAATTCTTTTTTTTACTATTTAGTGTCATATTTTTGTAGCGGTTCATACAACACATATTCCCATCAAATTTCATCACTGTAGTACTTATAGTTTCCGAGTAAATCGGCTGTGACAGACGGACAGACGGACAGACGGACAGACGGACATGACGAAACTATAAGGGTTCCGTTTTTGCCATTTTGGCTACGGAACCCTAAAAATGAATCGCAAAATGTGTTGGTAAGCGCATAACTCGAGAACGGCTGAACCGATTTCGATGATTCTTTTTTTATTATATTCCTTGAAGTACGAGGATGGTTCTTATCATCTTATGTAGAGAAAACGTAAATATTATGTACCACGGGCGAAGCCGGGGCGGACTGCTAGTATATTATGAAGATATACATTTCATAAACATGCTAATGTTCTGTATTCCGGGATTGCGGGGCTAATCTCGATAATCCGTTCTGGAGTTAAAGCCCGCCCGATGAAATACGATCGTAGTTTAAATGTTTAAAATTTTAGTGGCAACACTAAAGATAATATATTTTTCATAAAACTGTCTGAACGTGCTTTTGTTCTTCTTTTTAACGGCCGATTTATGGGTTTATGAGATTTTTTTGGTGATTATTATGTAGTATTGGTGTGATCGAAAATTTGTGTTGACTGGTGGTATAATTGAGATTTTTTTTAATTTATTTATTGTATTAACAAAGTCGTGTTTAAATGCGAAAGTGAGATAAAGCCTAGAACGTTTGGTATAGGAGTAAAAAAAAACAGATCACTTTCAAGTTTTTATTTTTTAATTTCGATGAAAATGTCTGTCCCTTAAATAAAATAATAAATACTCCGGGTATTCGAAGTTCTTAAATTATAATATGAAAAACTTTAATACTTATACATAAGTATTTTAATTTCCTGAATAATAAATAATCGAACTATTTTTTTTCATATTATTTTCAAATAAATATTAAATATTAATTTGAAAATTTGTAAAATTTTTAATCTTAAATATTTTATTACAAATGAACCTTATTTGCAACAATCTAACAACGCCTTTGCCATTCTTAAAAAAAAACAAAATGGCGCCAAAATTCTAATCCATTGTTACACAGATAGTATAATAACCTCAGTCTATTTTAGAATTCTAATTTTATCTCACATAATATATTAGGACTGGCAAAGAGATAGTAATAATTCAAGTCTAGATTATATCTGGCCGATGATGGCCTAATTTCTTTATAATATGTTATACTCAAAATAGTGCAGACATTTTGATGGTTTTTACTGTTTCAAAATAACTTTTTGGAGTGTAGTGTCTGTGTGTGGTCTTTTTTTGGTGCACTTGAAATAAAAATTTTAATAAACGAACGAATATTATATTTGGCATCATGGTATATTGAAAAGTGATTAATCTATGACAAAGTTGTTGAATTATTAAGAGGTAAGTGCTTTGTAAACAAAATATTTCAAACTGAAACTCCAAATGTTTTCATTCATGTGAGCTTTTTCAAATATGAGTCAAATATAGGTAGTCGTAAATTGAGATAATATACTACCACCTTTCATTATTCTAATTATTATAATTTCTGTAAAAGTAAAATTAATATGTAGGTACAAACAGCGAAGTTATATACCTACTGAGTAAAATTGCATCTATTTCTTTATTAATTCTTTATACCTATCCCTGCAGCGATGTTTTTTATTTCTTACTTTTTGTATTGGTGTATTTGTATTTTGTGGTTCTAATGAATTAACAACCTGAATGATAAACAACCGTATTGTCACAAAATATATAATAGTACTGCATTGTTGTTAAATCTACGGCGTATCGTTGAAATAAAGTTAATTAATCTGCGCAGTTTTATCAAGAGCCTAGGCAAATTATGAAACGGCTGATTTTACCAGTTGACGTTCATAATATCATGGTACAGATTTGTATTTTGTATGGATTTAAGTTCTAGTTGCAGTTTGATAAGCCAAAGTATTTATGGATAAATCCGATTTAAAATGGCGGACGTAAACAAGGCGCGGACGTGTAAATCACGTTTCCATTTCAACATAATATTGTTACAATTTACAATGTTACATACATAACCTACTGAAACTAGAGTCCGGTTTGTTTAATCTGTAATGCAATAGGTAAACATTATATATTCAAACAAAGGTATTTACTATTTAGTTACAACTGGTTCTAAACTTCTAACTTAGTGAAACGATTGGTAATGGAAACGGTAACATTTATAAAAAAAACAGCTTTCCGCGCGCCGCGGCCGCTTCGCCCGCTTTGTAGAAACTATATTTACAAATAAAAAGCTGTATTTCTACCTTACAGAATCTTATGAATACATAGGGATGGATAAACAGCGACAGTGACTTTGTTTTATAATATGTAGTGAAAATATAAGTGATACTGAAATGAAACAGCAAAAAAGATAAACCTCTGTTGAACGTGGTTTAAAGTGTCTCTACTCTCTACAATGTTGTGTTTTACGCTGATTCAGCGATAATAAGGTTTATACTTTTATAGTTTCAAGTTATACAACAAAGACACCTTGTAGTTGTAGCTTAGCTCTGTTTTGAATCGAGTTATAAAATTGCATATTTTTAGCTTGGTTCAATTTTTAACAAATTAGCATGAATATATTTAAGACTTTCATTCGATATAAAATATAAGTAGGTATTAGATAAAATTGCAATATAGTAGTTTATTTTCAATTTTTCACATTAGGTAGGTACATGCAGTTACGATGCGATACAAAGATACGCGTTTATCCATATAAACATTAAAAGCACACCTACTTACACATGACTAACACACACTAAAAATAATGATCACATTAAAATACCCTAAAATGCGAGTTAAACATATACAAGTCTATAATCTGGTGAAGAAATTTTGAACATCAGTCAAGTCAAAATTTTTTAGTAAAAAAATTTCTTTGTAATATTTCTGTTCAAAAACAACAAACTTCGTTAGACCAGTAAGTAAACCTGCGGCTACGAATAAAAAGTAGTGACATTTTTATCAAAAAATACATATAGGTATATAAAATATCCGAGGAAAAATCCACGCATCATGGCACGCGGACACGTGAATAAATGAATTTATTAATTAATGGCAGAATAAATGGATATATACAGGGATTAATTGGTGTATGGATGAATAATTTAAATATTTTTGTACAAAAAGGATCAATGCCGAAAATACGGACACACAATATCATTATGATATAGAAACGTAACCCATTGTTATCAGCAACGTTCAATAAATTGCCTAGGCTCTTACTTAGATATGGCGATTAACAAAGTTGACTGCGACATATAACATACGTAATGTGTTTTCGTTGATCTCACCATGATTTTCAAACAGCTTTTTCATATTTTAAAAATTTATAAAGCCTTTGAATGCCATAAAACCAAAAATATCAATTTCAACAGTTTTTTCGTTAAGAATCCTTTTAAAAATTTTCCTTACGAAGAACGTTCATACATAATGAAAAATGAAGGTAATTAATCAAGAAATTTAATTAAATATTATTTTAATTTTTAACTTCTCACATTTAGTAGGTCGAGGTGGACTTTTGTCGGGTAGTTTCTTAAATACTGAGCCCTTTGTACTAAATATTTTCTTGGAAAGCTTTTCTTAATTGCTCATTTTATATGAAAATAGTAGGTAATAAATAAGGGTCAAGGGGCTTACTTGCTTTCATATGGTTATAATGTAGGGTTACTAGCTAATTGATTTAAGATTATTTCTGTTCTTGGGAACGTCGCGTCGTGTAAATTTCAAGTAGATAGGTACATAATATTATGTATTATGTAATATGTTTCATAATGTTTATTTTATCTCATATGGTTTCCGTGTGTTTATTTTTATATGCTTAGATTATTTTTATTTAAATTAAATATGTCAATTGCCTATAACAAATAAGTGATTTTTATGTAAAATATAAAATAAAAAGTTTTAAATGCGATTTTTTTGCGAGTTAATTCAGTCTCCATCAGTTAAATATAAATAAATTTAACTGAAGGAAACTGAAAACTTTTAAGAAGATTAAAAACCAACATTTAAAAACATAGTTTTAAGGGCACGTGTTCTAAACGTTTTGTTATTATTATCTTCACTTTGCTAATAGTCGTTGAGTTGCTGCGATTTGTTATCAATTACCTACATAAATTAGGTAACTGTGTAGAATCGCAGTACATTCTTATTACATTCAAACTAATATTTAACCCGGCCTCGCGTGTAATTGCACGCCTCATAAGCGAAGCGTTGAGGTGGGTACTACTGTCACTTCGCGCAAAACATCTGATTTTTCAAACTTAAAATGTCTTTAAGTATCATACATTGCACTTGTAAGATAATACATACACACACATATTAAGAAAAAACACTATTTTTAACGTTCATGATATTTTTGATGTCATTTTTGTTATTTAAACTAGTTAAAAAACAGTTTAAAAAAGTTCTGTCTTGGACGTCCGTGTGTCTGTATGTGCGGATCCTTTTTCTTGTTAACACGATAGCGACCGAAATACTTTACTAATCGAGTCTTTTTTTTTCTCTTACGCTTGAGTATGCTCAGGAATAGAACCCTTTCATTTTTCAGGGTCTGATTCGATGTGGTTTAATTGTTATTAAATAAACAAAAATAATAATTAATAAATATTTATTAAAAAAAAATTATGAGGCGTGCACTTTTGGATTTTCCAAATTATTTCTTATAATACTATCATGAGTTAATATCGGAAAAAGATTTAAATGCTCTTTCTATGGACATAATTTATATCAGTAGTTGTATTATAATAATATTTGAAGGTTGTGACAGCCCTGACCGATACATAATACATTGTACATTGTGGACAAGGGAAACAATGTTTTATGACTGTGTTTACTCTGAATTGAGGTGAGAAATAAACTAGAGTACTATTCAAATAAATAGTCCTTTGGTATCGATTATAGTGTTTGTTTCGCTTGCCAATTGTTTCATTGATCGATTTGAGTGCAAGGAACAAGATGACGGTGCATTTTTGATTTTATCTGTGTAATAAATTAGTGTTATAAAATACTAGCTGCTCCCCGCGGTTTCACCTCCGCTCCTATTGGTTTTAGCGTAATGACTTATGATATACTTATAGCCTATAAGTTATAACCTTTCTCGATAAATGGGCTATCTAACACCGGAAGAATTTTTTAAATCGGACCAAGTAGTTCGTGAGATTAGCGCGTTCAAGCAAACAAACTCTTCGCTTTATAATATTAGTATAGATTAGAGCGCTATCTATGTATGCCGCGGGTATGAGGACATATAGACAAAAATCATTCTATAATTAGGTACCTACATACTACATTATTATAAAAATATTAGACAAACATAAACTAAAATCTTACGTATTTTAGGTTTCTTCTTCCACGTTCGTGATCGTTGTATTCGTATTATATTACAATGCAGATTTTTTGAAACTTTAAAGTACATAATTGATAATCGATATTGGTGCAGTTGAATTTCGGCTGCCAAGCCATCACAGTAATTTTACTATGGTATATGTAACAATGATAGTAGGATTTATTTCCAAGCATTTCAAAATTTGTTTTATTACTTCAACCAAGAACAGTTTTTCTTGTAATTTTGGCATAATAATTTCTAATTTTTATACTCATGCTCATAACATTTATAAACTGGAATTATTTAACATGCTGCTCTGATGTTTTTGTAACTCTTTATACCTAGTACTTATTCGAAAGAAAACACAAAATTCTATCATCAATGTTTTTGGGGTTACCTAATTACATAGTATTATACATATAGAGGTTTCGTCAATGCATCCCTGTAAACGTGACTTTCCAGTCAGAATATAAATGGCTACTTATAAGCATTTGCCATTTTGTACATTTGTTTAAATAGCATCCAACTGTGTTTGCGTAAAAGCGCTCACAATTTTACTTTTTTTGGAAGAGTAGGTAACTAGTAATCTAGATTTTTTTTTCCGGGTGTACCGGGCTTAACAAAAAATATTTTAAAGAAATAAAATTAAGACCCAATTGGCCTTAAATTGACTTACTATCGATTAATGAGATATAACAAACAAACGGTAAAAATTCTTAAAAACAGGAAGCTTTTGCGTAAAATTGCGTCATGATTTGGCGGTAACGAATTGATGTTCTGCTAATAGTATTGATATGTTTTGACCGATTTAAATCGAGATTTATTCGTTGGAATACCTACGTTTTTAGGACGTAATGCGTAAAAAAATCAACGTAAATATTGAATTGCGTAACCGTAAAAGATATAATAAAATTAGTCTCTGTAGAATATTCATATTATACTATACCAACGTGTATTTTTGTGGTGTGAAATAAATAAATATTCTAATCATTAAAAATATAAATTAAGTACCTAACTACCTGTATTGTTATTTTCGTCGTATTTTTTTTTCTGTCGATATGTCTTACACACAACATGTTACTTGAAAAAGATAAAAATGTTGTGTACCTAATGCATAATTACTATTCCCAGGAATTATGTTAGAACTTATTAGATAACTTAATAATAGTCGTAATTATATAATTATATCTTTTATTTATCGAGGTTTATCTTAACCAGCTGAACCAATTTTAATGTGACTTTCCGGTACAGCTTCCGATCGCGAATTTCAGCTCTATAATGCGCCAAATTCTGCAGATAATCTATTATAATTATAATTTAGCAATAAAGGTAAATGGCCGTGTCTATCATAAACCAATCAGCGGCTCTCAAAATAGCCCGCCAAGTGATTTGTAAACAGCTCCGTTTATTTATGTTAGGGATGTGCGAAAGCGATGCGATGTATCGATAAAACGGTTTAGAGGTCAAGTGTTTGATGTCGATATTTTGATGACAAAATATTATACAGTATTATTTATTAAATTGTAACGTATTGAGTGCGTAGTATTGAATATTTTTTGTCGATATTTTCAGCAGGTTTATATAAGTTTGTGGGGTTAAGCTTTAAGTTCGAGAGGTCGACATAAAATGAATCGATAAATATAATATATAGTATTTTATGTCTACATTTTGAGCTGCTTTGACCCTTTAGAATATTGTTCATGCTATACGGTTACCATGAGCAATAAAATGTATGGATAAACCATAACGCATTGGCATAGAGCGTTGTAGAATATACTATCGATATTTTGTCTTCCATTGTAATGAAGTGTCTTGGGGTTAGGTAGAATTTAAGGCACGTC
>CAJQZN010036566.1:0-31688 GCA_907164685.1 Colias eurytheme | reverse complement strand
AATTTAAACTATAAAAACAAACGATAATAAGTTTTTACTTTTTAGTAATACTTTTTTTAGGGAGTATAATTTTTGTAAGAAAGCATAAACATTTATTAATTGTTTTATTGAGATTAGAATTTATTGTTTTAAGAATTTATTTAATAATAGTTATTTATTTTACACATGGACTAGTCGAAGATTTTAACTAGTTGAACGACATTTAACGATCTAGTCTCGTTGATGAAAAATACGTCGACGACCCATCCCTAGTGAAGAGCGTCGCGATTAATCGCGCGAGTAGAGCAGTGTGTGGCCAGACGGCAATATCGAGGCGAGCGGCAGCGCGATGAGCAGGACGAGGAGCAGCACGAGTAGCAGGACGAGTAGCATAGTGTGGCTGGGACATTACATATAGTAAATTATTTTTTGAAAAATAATGTCTAAAGAAGTTTCACTTCTTACGTGTGTACACTACTACACGCACACATTTTTTATTCTTACACATTGCTTTTTATATTTCCAATCATTGATGAAGCGAGTCTTTATTATTATACAAGACGAAACCGCGGAGAAGTTGAAAGACAAAATGAATAAATCTTGAGAATTGGGAATGACTATCGCAAGATTACGTAAACAAGATCAAGGGCAGAGCATGCCATAAACAAAATGTCTGTAATCTGTTTAAGATTCCACTTTATTTATATGCATTACGTAACGAAAAAACATGTTCATTATATCGAATTACAGCTACAACTGTCTTGTACGCGAAATAAGGATAAAATCGCTTTTCCTGTTCCTTGTCTTGATAAGATTATTTCGTTGGCTTTTCTTATAAATCCCAGCTGATAGAGATATATAATAATATAGTTTTTGTCACACAAAGCTTAAGGAATAAAGCAATTATAACAATGTATTGATGGGTAGTTTGTTAGACGTAGGTGTTGTTTATTTTATAGAGTTTATCGAAAAAAGCTGAAAAAGTCTTTACAAAATAAAAAATTTTGAAAAACTTCGTCGAAACGATCTACTCGTTTAAGTGTATTTTAAAGAGCCTTTTGAGATAATTTTTAAGCTATTGCATAGCTTCTATCGCGGGCCTTGAGCGCGGGGACCGAATCCAGAAATTCCATAACGAAAAACCTCACGCTCCCCACTCCGACCTGCACGGACGTGTGGCTTGAAGGCATGCTATGTAATAGCTTTACCGCGGCAGTCCCCTAGGGCCAAACGTCTTTTTTTTATTATATTTATTAAATTTACAAAATAAAGTCAGAATGACGTATGTTTCAAATTTTACAGGCAATACAACAGCCTCTACTATTCTGCAATATAAACTAATAGGTTTATTGTTGTACATTCAAAAATTACTGTGCTGTAAAGTTGAACGAACAATGTTTACAATAAATAATAGTAAGAAGTAAGTTTATAAATATACATTTAGTCCGCAAGATTATTGCTACAGTCTACAGACAAGATCGCCAACTAATCCTTCAACAAAACAATATAAAGGAAGAAACCAAGTTCCTCGACATTGTTATTACTTAGACCAAAGTGAATATTCTTTCTTTGTAACATACATTATCAAGGTAGAGCTTATTGTGTATAATTCATACAATGGACAGTTGAAACTCTATGAATGAGAGGCGGAAAGTGATCATTCTATTCTACCTATAGTATTATTATCTATTCAGTGACTAGCAATCACGACACTTTAGTTAATTTTGCCCTGTTTAATGGAAATTTCACGTGTAGAAAATTACAGCGAAACAAAGGCCTTCAATTAATGGATTCTGTACCTAGAATCTGGTAACATATAGGTATTATCTCATTAAAACATTAATAATATTCAGTTACATTTGTAATTTAGTCACGTGCTGAATATTTGAAAGTTCTATATATTTATATTACACTAGCTGAGCCCCGGCTCTACTCAGATCACAATTTGTTTATTTAAAAAAAAATCAGTTTCTTCTCCCACTAATTAAAATTGCAACCGACCGGTTGTGCAACTAAAACGACTTTCTAATATATTGACTACTAGCGGTCCGCCCCGGCTTCGCCCGTGGTACATATTTACGTTTTCTCTACATAAAAACCATCCTCGTACTTCAAGTAATATAATAAAAAAAGAATTATCGAAATCGGTTCAGCCGTTCTCGAGTTATGCGCTTACCAACACATTTTGCGATTCATTTTTATATATAAGTAATATAATAAAAAAAGAATTATCGAAATCGGTTCAGCCGTTCTCGAGTTATGCGCTTACCAACACATTTTGCGATTCATTTTTATATATAAGATATACATACGTCTTAAACATAGTTTGAATGTAGATATCGATAGATTTAAAGTCAAGGATTTCATATGCTTAGAATTTTCTTGTGCGACATTAAATATTATTATTGTCAAGTTAAAATAAATAATAATAAATAATTCAGGACAATTTTCACACACGGCACGATCTGATCCCATACTAAGCTTTCGCTTGTGTTATGGAAACCAGATGGCTGATAACCATATATTTATATGATTTTAAATAAATACTTATATAGATAACTAGAGGTCCGCCCCGGCTTCGCCCGTGGTACATATTATTTCGCAATAAAAGGTAGCCTATGTCCTTTCTCGGGTATCAAAATATCTCCATACCAAATTTCATGCAAATTGGTTCAGTAGTTTAGGCGTGATTGAGTAACAGACAGACAGACAGAGTTACTTTCGCATTTATAATATTAAGTATGGATTAACACCCAGACACAGAACAAACATCTATATTCATCACACAAATATTTGCCCCGGGTGAGAATCGAAACCACGATCTCTGGCTTGGAAGGCAGGGCCACTACCAACCAAGCCAACCGGTCAGTCAAATTATAGTTGGAATTTGGCTTAAACAGCAACTAACTATTCAAAATATATACAATCCTGATGCTCCGGTTATACTCATATATTGTTTTATTCTATATATAACTAATAAGAACATGTGTTTGTAATATTCTGGAAATAGAATAGGGAAAAAAGTATTTTACCGCGCCTGTACATATGTGCTGAGCAATTACGAAGTTAGTTGCAATTACATTCCTGATTCAATTACATTCCATGATCCGTATTATGTTTCCTGTATAATATAAGAAATAAACAATAATCTGTGACTAATTATTTATTGATAATACATGTAAGCTAGCTTTAGGTTTACCTTATTATACGTTGTATTATTTATTATTGATTAGCATAAAATACTGAATGTGAATCTGTGATTGTTAAAATATATTTGAACATTAAAATTGCAAATAAATTGTTGATTTTGCCTACATTTATTATGACTGAAGCTTAGATACATACAATATTCAAGTTTCAAACAGATTTATATTTTTTAAACATGCATTTTCCTGTTCAGTACTTTGGGCCAATTTCATTTGTAAGGTCTCAAGGGTCAGGGAAAATAAGATTTTTTGTCAACTTAACAAGATTTTCTGGAAGTAATTTTGCACGGTTTCTTTTATAAACTCTTCCCTGTGGTAACCTTATTTTTACGGTGTTTTAAACAATACTCCCAAAGCGAGAATGTTTTGACAATATTTTAGATGACTTATAATAAATAGCTTTTAACAAGCTTTTAACTCGAATTATATTTTATTATTTGAATTCATTTTACTTTGGATTACATAAAAAAAAATATTATTTGTTTTTTATTCTTATGACACGGAAGATTCAAGTCTATTTATAATAATAAATTATTTTTCATGATTCGCTATACAGATGTCGCTTTTATAAATCAAGGGATCTATGTACCGATATTTTGTTGACACTTTGCCACTAGATGGCGCTCTTTAGGAAGAAGCATAATTTTCCTTTAATTTCCACGAGATGTCGCTACTATCAAAATTCCTCAATCTACATCACGCTATCGCAATTTTTTTCCAAGTACATATTAACACCCATCTTCAAAATTTTGGCAAGACCTTACTTCATAGGATCATTTCTATAGTAAGCTCTTCACGAGAACTCTTACATTATGTAGGATCAGACCAGCCATGATGAGGAGACGTGGCGCGGCGCCCTGAGCGTGAGGCGGGCGGAGTCAGCTGGCTCCAGCCCTCGATGATCGTTCACCCCTCTGCTTGCAGGGGGGCGTGGGGTGCTGTCGCTGTCTGAGTGGCTTTTTTTAACAATTTAATATCTTTCAATAACAATATAATAGGTACAATTACAACAATCAGAAATACATCTGTTTTAATTCAGATTCATAATTAAAATAGTGATAACTGATAATACTAATTATATTATTTGGAGTACTAGATCAAGGTCAGTTAGTTATATTATGTTTTAGGGATAATTGATAAGAACAGACTTATGTATTTTTTATTGTTCACAAGAGTTATTATGGACACCTGTTTTGAATATCAGTCGGAAAAAAACAAGGTATCATTAACTATTATTTACAAATACTTATAATATGATATCTATACTTACTCGTTTGTTGTAAGACTATATAATTTCGTTTGTTGAAAGACAACAACTTAGCTACAAAACTTTAATTTGCATAGTGCTTAAATAAATTATTTATCTATTCTATACATATAATAAAATCGTAGGAAAGTCAAAACTGTACATTGAATATTTTTTTAAAAGAATACATAATCCATGATCTATAATCGATATAGAAGCCAAAAACATAGTTTTTAGAATTTTTGTCTGTTTGTCTGTTTGTCTGTATGTTTGTCCAGGCTAATCTCGAAAAGTACTGCATAGATTGACTTCAAATTTTGCATGAATATTACTAACAGGTCGGGTGAGGCTTTTTTAAACATATTATCATGCTATCACCTCCGGGGGAGGAGCTGTGAACCTTTTTTTTTTTCTTCCGTGTATTACGACAGCGTACAATCTAAAGATTCATGTTTAAATTTTGGTTTCGGGTAAGCCATGCTATTATCTAGCTTTATACAATAAAAACTATGTCATTTACGTAATTTGGGCAGAGAATCAGTTTAATGAATCGATAAGTATACAAATTTGAAACAGCGCCATCTATGAGATTTCGTAAAAATCAAATCAATTTACATGTTAACACTACTGAATACAATGTTAAAAATTAATAATTTAAATATAATTACGTTATTTATTTATTTAACTCTTTAACCCATAATATCTTCCCTTCCCTATAAGGTGCGCTTATAATTCGTGTGAATATACTACATTTTTAAAAGTGAGGGTAGATGTTTATTATTTTAAGTCAAACTAGACACCATTACAATTAATCTAATATTGATTGTGTTCATTGGTTACATTTTTAAAAATCTTCGTGTTTTAAAAATTGGATAACGAGGCGGGACTCGAACCAGCATTCTTTAGTGGTCGAATTTTTTCTATTCTTTATAAATTTATTGTTTATGAATTTATATTTATAAACAATAATACAAAAAGGTTAGTTCGTTGATAATTATTATTCCTTCATCATTTACATGTTGTAAGTAAAAATATACTTTGACTGTTAATACTTTTGTTCAGTATTTACCTGTATGATTATTGCTTGGTAATTAATATATTTTCATGTCGTATACCTAATTAAAAACATAAGTTTGATGTGAAACTAGCTGGATTTATTTTTACACACTCACAGTCTTATATTTTGTGTTAATGTTAAAATAGTATTAATAGTGTAAATCATAATATTTTTTCACAATTAAAAATATTTCCTTTTTTTTGATGATGTTGGCATCGAATTAAACCGCGCTGTCGTTTCGTTCACAAAAAGTGAAGTTATGAGGACCGAATATGTAGCCGCTTCAACTTACGGAAACGAGAGTAACCTGCGTTGTCTGTTAGTTATTGTATAGTCGAATTTAACGTTACATGGAAATTGGAATCTAATTATATGTATACTTATATACTTATATTAAATCTGTAGAGGTCAATTCTGTACATGAAATATATTTCCTAAATAACTATCACGAGGTGATTAGGGATCGACACTGACGCCAAAAATTTTTGTCCGTCTGTCTGTCTGTATAACCGTTATAGAAACAAAAACTACTCGACGGATTTAAACGAAACTTGGTACAATTATTTTTCATATTCGTGAGCAGAGCAGTAACTCTGTTCTC
Source organism: Colias eurytheme (assembly GCA_907164685.1). NCBI lineage: Eukaryota > Metazoa > Arthropoda > Insecta > Lepidoptera > Pieridae > Colias > Colias eurytheme. The sequence goes on along the minus strand of CAJQZN010036566.1, from coordinate 25,599 downwards.
CATATTATATAAAAAATATCTCCCGACATCATAAATGTCTATCTTTTATGATTGAGCTTAGGAGTTCAAAGCTTTCTGATTATATTTGTCTACTAGCTGTGCCCGCGACTTCGTCCGCGTGGAATAGTGACTATGGGACCTATGACCATGGGCTCAGGGTGGGGCAACAATAATTGTTTTTATTTTCATGCTTCCACTCCCACGTTCACTCCCAGGCCCACGCCAACGCCCACGCCCACTCCCCTTCACAATTGGTACCTACCAGATCAAAGCCAGGGTAAGCGCCCCACCCAGCCCCACCGTGGCTACGCCCATGCTGAATTACTACTTAACATACAATTATTGAGTAAATACGTACTACCATAAAATATAATTAAAAGAATTGTTACTTATTAAAATTTCTTACTAAACTTAGCTAAAAAACTTACTTACGTACTTATTAAAGAAAATCAAGAAATGAAATGCCTAACCTATACCAAATAGTTACTACATAATATTGTAATTAAAAATTATGATTAGTATACAATATGGAAAATCAAAAAAGAAATGCCTAACTAATTCTACGTCAAATTTCTTTTAAATTATGTCATATTATTTTTTAGGAACCAGGGGGGGAGAGTAGCAAATTCTATTTCCTTCCTTTCTTAAATGGATGTTTTTAATAATGTATGGTGTAGCCACTGATCAGCTTAATCGATACTCAATTTTTATCAAATCCAGGAACAAATCCAAATTAGGTGTTTCCTGTCTCACGCACGTAACTAAAGGCTGAAGAGAGAGAGAGGGAGCACGTAACTAAACCGTTTAGACGAAGAAAAGTGTATAGAAAAAGGAATAAATAATTTCATAAACTTCCCGACGATCTTTAAAAATAAATTATTATATCATTTTCATTCCCACTTTTACCCCTATGTAGGTATAATAAGTGGATGAACCGATTTTGATACAATTTATCTAAGAACCAGCGTCGGAAAATATGCTGCCTAACAAAAAAAAAGCCGCATCTAATTCGGTTTACCCGTTAGCCAGCTACGGTGCCATAGACAGACACACACACACACACAGAAATACATAGCAGTCAAACACATAACACCCGTCTTTTTGCGTCGGGGGTTAAAAATATAATACGACATAATTTAAAGGACATTTTATGTGGAAAATTTACCTATTAGAATTAACCATAATGTTAATTTGACCCCGCCCCCCCCTACTACCTCAGCTTACCCCCAAACCCTTGGGGAATTTTGATATGATCACCTGGACATGTAAAGGAATAACTGTAGCGTACATATAACAGATAAATTACGTTTTATCGTACACTGTACAGTGTACAATAGAATGCCTTAGCAAATGTTCGCCGTGATTACTTATAAATTGTCATAACTTTTTTATTTATGAACCGATTGATATGAAATAAAAACTAAATGTTAAATGAAAATTACCACAATACATTAGTGAAAACCCCATCTAAATCGGATAAGCCGTTTCTGAGATTAGCGTGCACAAACATACAGACAAACAGACAAAAAAAATTTTAACTACAGTTTTGGGTTCAAGATCGATTTAATAATAACACCTGCTAATTTTTTTCTACATATTTTCATTGTACAGACATCGCTTTTCCACAATTTTATTATATGTATTGATGATGATGATGATTGATGATTATAACACTCTCAGTCCGTTTTAACTTAATTTTTATTCACTCGCATCAGTGCCACCTAAAAAATCTTTATATCGAAATTCGAGCAAAGCTAAGAAAATGAGAAATAAGAGTTCTCAAGGATCGTTAGAGGTAAGAGGCTTACCATTGACCGAAAACAACATGTGTTATGCCGAGAACCTGAAACCGCTTCACAACGAGAATTGCCTGTGAGACCGAAACCTTCACTGAGAGGGTATAACGTCTCACAGCTGATCGCAAATGGCATATTTTATCTCGATAATCTGAAACTTTTACTCAATATGAAGACCGTTTGACAAATAATAGGGCGCACCATAATATTATTCGATCTCTTGAAGATGAACATGAGCATAAGCAATGACTAGAGTAGGGACGCGAATATTACCATTATTTGAGACAAGATTATTTGAGACAAGTACGATTAATAAATTTGTTTAATGAAAGATTAAGAATTGAAACTATTTGGTCTCTTGAAACGGACGAATAGCGAGAGGCCCGTCTTACTGTAGACAGATTTCGACAGTCTTAATGACTTAGAGGTAAACATAGAAGATCAATTTACGAGTTCGGTGGTGTGGTCCGACAAATATAAAAGTGGGTTTGCTTATAAGGAACCTCACAATTGATTACAGATCATCTTCTGTATAGGCGATATTAACGTAGTATGTTCTTTTTGTAATGCTTTAAAGAAGAGTAAGGAGTCGGCTTTCGTTTGAAGATATACCAGAACCTTTGAAATCACTACTTTTAGAAGAACATGTGCAATCTAAACAGTTCTTAGACAATATTCGCTCTTATAGTAGTGCGTTTTAAATGATCCTTTGGTGCTCAACAATTATCAGAGGATCCTTTCATGCTTACTTTTAAGATACAAGGTCAAGTTTATCATTTGATAGGATCCCTTTTGCCTGAAGGCCAACCTAAGTTTCTTCAAATATATTTTGTATTCGACTACAACGAATAGTCGAATACAAGAAATCAATATTTCTCGAATTTAAAATATTACAATTTTTCCTACAGTAGGGCGACGAATGTATTTTCGCATAGTAACGGAGGGGAACTCACGGGGGGTCGAGTGACGCGGGCCACGTACCACAAACATGCTTAGTTTGTTGTACCGAGCGCGAAAGAAAGTCATCGTGTTTTTAGTAAAATTACTATGTAAACTATAACGTAATTTAATACTGAGGTACATATTATATAATGATGCGCTCAAACTGTTAATCTACATTTAATTTAGATTATTATTTGAATTATGTACTATAAGTAATGTAGAATTTAAATCAAATTCACTCATGTTTTCCTCAGATTTTCGATGTCCTCCGATTTTAAGATTTTCTTATCAGAGTATTCAATTTTAATGTAGTTAATTTTTATAAGAAACAATTAAGAACATTCAAAAATAAAGTGTCACGTATTTTTTTTAAACGACGAATGACGAAAAACGACGTAATCGCGGACGAAGTCGCGGGCAACAGCTAGTTTAAAATAATACGAAACTTATCTATATACTTATCTAGTATACAAACTCTATATCGTACAAAATCTCATCCAAATCAGTTCTTCCGTTATAGCACAATTAAGTGACATACTCACAAACTATCGAATATAAAAGTACCAGGATAACGGTAACCCATAGCAACCGAAAATATCCGTCTCTTGTCGTATAATCAATTCAAGCCGGTCAAAACGAGTTACCCGGACATCCGACCCGGTTACCCGGTCCAGTTATGTAAGCCACAAAATACGTATGGTACAGGAATGTATAGATTCGGATTCTGGCGGTAATTAATTATTAAATGGTCATCCTATTTTAGTTTAAACAAAGTGATCTTAAAGGTTTAGGGTTGTTGCAAATAGTAACTACTAGCTTCCCGCCCGCGGCTTCACCCGCTTTGTCTCAAACCTAATAAATTATATACTAAAACTATTATTGAATCACTCTATCTATTAAAAAAAACCGCATCAAAATCTGTTGCGTAGTTTTAAAGATTTAAGCATACAAAGGGACATAGGGACAGAGAAAGCGACTTCGTTTTATAGTGTCACAAAGTTTATCTCGTGCCTTTTATACCTACGAATCTATGTTGATGATTTCAAAGACTAAAATTGTTACATTGTAATATTATATTGGTGGTGGTAAGGTGAAATAAATAAATAAATTACTCTAATAGTACTATGTAGTGAGTAGTGATAAATCGTCGTGGAAAGCTTTTGTTTTTAAAGAAGAAAGAAAAAAGAAGAAAAAATATTTATTGCCACATTTACACACTTAACATGGTAGGTATCGTTACAAGTTTACAATATTTATAACTCCTTTAAAACGTAAAACAGAAATAGCGTAATGTGCAAGTTATTTTAATCCTATTACAAAAATAAACAAATAATGAGCTATTTCTGTAAATTACTTATGTGCGTGTTTTTGTCACTGAACTACTAAACGACTGGATCGATTTTAATGAATGTTTTGTTTTCTTGGGTTCGAGAATGGTTTAGATTTCTAATCAAAATCTATTATTTATGTAAAATACTAGCTTTCCACCCGCAGCTTCGCCCGCGCAGTCAAAGAAAAACCCGCATAGTTCCCGTTCCCGTGAGATTTCCGGGATAAAACTTATCCTATTTCCCGGGGTAAAAAGTAGCCTATGTCCTTTCTCGGGTATCAAAATATCTCTATACCAAATTTCATGCAAATTGGTTCAGTAGTTTAGGCGTGATTGAGTAACAGACAGACAGACAGAGTTACTTTCGCATTTATAATATTAGTATGGATTTACCTACGTTTGTCATTTGTCATCTTAGTAAGTAATATTACTAGCTGACGCTGCAAATATACTGCCTGTATAGTGTATACTCTATAAATCATAGCGGAATGAAATATACCTTATAACCTGACCCTATAGACCTAAATATACACAAAATCATCATAAATAAAACCGGCCAAGTGCGAGTCGGGCTCGCGCACAAAGGGTTCCGTAGCAGCAAATATAATAAATTACAGTTAAATCAACCTATCTCAAAAACTATAAGAGATACTTTGATCAAACCAAAAATCGTTGAAAGAGTTAATTAGCATGCATCACCTCTATTTTTTTTAGAATTTTATACCCCGTAGTTATAAAAATAGAGGGGGGGGGACATACTTTTTACGACTTTGAGAGCTGATATCTCAAAAACCGTTCACTTTAAGAAAAATGTTTTTTAGAAAACTTTATATCATTTTAAAAGACCTTTCCATTGATACCCCACACGGGTATGTACATCGAAAAAAAAAATTTCATCCCTCAGTTACATGTATGGGGGGCCCCACCCCCAATTCTTTTTTTTACTATTTAGTGTCATATTTTTGTAGCGGTTCATACAACACATATTCCCATCAAATTTCATCACTGTAGTACTTATAGTTTCCGAGTAAATCGGCTGTGACAGACGGACAGACGGACAGACGGACAGACGGACATGACGAAACTATAAGGGTTCCGTTTTTGCCATTTTGGCTACGGAACCCTAAAAATTGGACAAACCCTATCGAAGGAGTTTTCTTTCAAACAATGCGATAGAAGAATTTTATTTATAGACTAGTTGAAGCCCGTGGCTTCACTCGCGTGGTACTCGGGTTATAAGTAATGAATGTGCTAATCCAGACTAATCTATCATTGAAGCAAATTGCATATAAATTCCATTAGCCGTTTTTGTGTGAAAGAGTTACAAACATCCATCCATCCTCACAAAGTTTCACGTAAAATTAGTAGAATGTAGAGCTTAAATGTAGGTAATTATTTAACGCGTTATGTCCACATTGATAAGCGTTTTTACAATATCTACATTTTATGGATAATCCTATGAAACATAAGGCTATCTTCTTTTAGATACCACCACCAAAACATTACAAGCTGTATCTTCTATTCGAACGGCTCAACCAATTCGGCAATTTTTTACCTTTTTAAAGGCACAAGTTCTTATGGAGAGGAAACACGAAATAGAACCAATAGGGCAGAACTGAGAACATCGTTTGCTGGGACAGCTAGTTGTTAAAATATACCTTTTTAAGCAGTTATTTTGGTATTACAGGTATTTTAGGAACGTACCCGGCCGGTTTTCCGATATACCCGGGTTGGTATGGATTGAGAATAGACAGAATAGTGGAATGAATTCTTGCATCTATGTATTTTTTGGATAATCTGATATATTATTATGTACCTATGTGTTTACATGGTAATTAATAAATAGATTAAAATATCTTTTATTTCAAATACAAAGAATACAATATAATGGTACTAATATCGTTCGGTATAAGCACAGACTAATATACTACGTATACAAGTATTAGTATCGCGATAATCCTTACCAAGGTAGGTACAGGTAGAATGTTAATGAAAAAGTGTGTTTGTGTGTTTGTCTTTTCTTCGCGTTGCACATCGCGATAAAGCGATTTTATGATTCTGCTATTTTTTTAAGTTTTTAACGCAGTGGTAAATTTCGTTCTTTGACGCGGCATAAAAAAAACAATTGAGTCCAATGAATTTAACGTTTTTCCACTAAACAGATATTTAGAGAAATCACTAAAGTGAATAAAAATAGTTTCCTTATCTGTAATTTCGTTCAGGAATTGAACGATTTCAATCAACGCACAGATTGATTTCATCCATCAGTTTCACAAACAAAACTAAGATGGCGGACAATTGATGATGTTTTACGAAAGCTTTTAAATGAATTTTGTTAATAAATATTGAAGATTAAGGGAGATTATGACATTGTTTTTGGGAATATACATATTATAGGAAGATTGTGCACGAATTATTTATATCTGAATTTTAGGGATGTTAGTTAGACGTACCTATTATTATTTCAAAATTATACGTACCTGCTTTCAAAATAGCGGGAGATTCTATGTTTCAAGGTAGGTATGTATTTTTATGTTTATTAAATGCAACTAGCTCCATGCTTATCTGTTAGTTAAAATAACAAAGAACTGTGAATACTGTATAATATTTTGTACGTCAATTTCATAATTGGTGACTCTGGTAGAGTCACCAATTATGAAATTGACGTTAATTGATTACACAGCATTGAAAAAAATAATTATTAAAATTTCCCAACTGTGTATGTTTCAGATAATCTCCAAAACGGCTGCAATTTTTTAGAAAGAACTTTTATCAGCAGCTTTCTAAATAGGAACTTCACATTTCACCAGTAAATAACTCAAATAATTCCATGGAACATGATCTATTATTCCACATGATCGAAACAGACCATCCATACATACACAGACTAACAGACCACTAGAGGCTGATATTGCCTCTGACAATTTATCATTGCTCTGTGACGGACAGATTATATACGTCGCATTCGCTTGTAACACGAGCAAATGATTTACTGGACTTGCTGTTAATTAAACAGGGTTTTAACAATATGGAAATAAATCGTTGTGTACATTTTAAAGTGTGAATTTCTGTAAAATGTACGGGATATTTGAATTTACGTATGTACTTGTAAAGGAAAATACATACAACAGATGTCTACATACCTTCCTACCAAAATAAAATAAAAAATAAGTTTGATTTCATCACAATAAATAAATGTACACAAACATAAAGAATTGTTTAAAATTGTGATTTTGAACAAAAACAATATTGTATTCACAAAAAAGAGCGTGTGTGCCGAGCACACGTGTCAGAAGTGAAACTTCTTTGGCAAGATTCAACGATACCAAAATCGTCGCCTTACTCCATGACGTGACGGTATTGCCATGACACGACATTGAAATTTTACCCTCAACTCGCCTAAAGAAGTTTAAAAAATCATACTAATATTGACGCGAAACATGTGAAAAACCATCCAATCTATTTAAATTTGTAGTCATAACACGTACCATAAAGGGTGTTAGGGTGACCATTAAACCCAAAGAGATGGGACAGGCTAATAATGACATTACAAGTTTGACTGTCAAATAAAATTCGTTCTGTGTATTACCGACATCAAACGCGCAACGACTCATGAAAAGTGCTGAATACGCTTATCCACTTTAGATAGGGTCACCATGATTTGAGATTTTGTAGAATTATTTATTTGTTTTTACTTTTATAGGTGTTTAAAATGGAATTTGTAATAGAAGTAAGAATCGTACGAGTGATTATCGTAATTATTTGTTATAATTTTGAAAAAGCTTCTGTGTCTCAAACAAGAATCTTCTTATAATATATATTACTTTACTGCAGTAATCGTTCTCTATTACAACTTTGTAATAGTAAACAAATATTTTACAAAATGTAGAATATTATCATAGATAAAAATTATAATATTTAGTACTAGCAAATGCAGCAACGTCGCTTTGATGCCATAAGTCATCTGCATACCAAATTTAGTACTTTCAGTGCCAAAGAATAATAAATATCCGTCTATCCTAACAAACTTTCGCATTTTATTAGCTTATTATAATATGTATTAGGATGTTGCTTATTTTAGGTTATAGACTTGTGGTTATAGAAGATAAATAGTCTACTAATATTATAAATGTGAAAGTTTGTGGGGATGGATGGATGTTTGTTACTCTTTCACGCAAATACTACTGAATAGATTACAATGAAATTTGGTATGTAGGTAGCTGAATACCCAATATAAGACATATACTACTTTTTATCCCGGAAATCCCACAGGAACGGGAACTAAGCAGCTATTCTTTGAAAGAATATAATCTTTGAATTTTAGCTTACAAGGCATTCAATAGAAAGAAACTTGTTAAATAAACTCTTTCAAACAGTCCCACATAAACCTGAACGTGTGGTCACCATGATTAAAGGTCGGAACAGAAACTGCGATAACGTTTATGGTCACCGCTTCAAGTCCTTTGTGAATTTAAGAGCTGCACTAGAGTACAAGAGGCAAGAGGAACTATAAGTTGGTCATATTTTGTGATAATATTTTAAACTAGTATATGTTTTCAAAGAAATTGATAGCATTTATTAATGAAATCCTGCATAGTTCCCGTTACCGTGATATTTCTGGAATAAAACCTATACTATGTGTTAATTAAAGTTACCCTCTATACATATGTGTGCTAAATTACATTGTGATCGGTTCAGTACTACCTATTTGCGTGAAAGAGTAACAAACATACATACATTTAAATCCATCCTCACAAACTTTCACATTTATAATATTAGTAGGATAGGATAGATTTAGTAGGATGAGGTTTTAAACAAAGCGGGCTAGGCCGCCATTGGAAAGCTAGTCTACACTAATATAAAGAGGAAAACTTTGTTTGATTGTAATGAATAGGCTCATAAACTACTGGACCGATTTTAAAAATTCTTTCACCATTCGAAAGCTACATTATCCACGAGTAATATAGGCTATATATCATCGTAGTAAGACCAACAGGAGCGGAGTAATGCGGGTGAAACCGCGCGGCTAGTATTTATTCATACAAAATCTCCCAAAGAAAGGAAATTAACAATATACAGTACACAATAAAATTAATTGTTCAACCGTGAAACCTGTTAAATGTGAATTCACGTTAATCCGTACGTTAATCATCCGTAATTAAGATTTCACTGTGATTTATAACGTGTCAAATACAGTGACGTATAGTAGAGAATAAATTTAATATGAAATGTTGGAATTAGGGCCGATTTTTCAATCGCGAGATAAACAGTCTAATAACTACCCCTCGAATAGATTTATTCAATTATTTATCTAACTCATTACGGCTCGCCTATTTTTCAATCGTGATTTATTTGATGAATAACTATCTGACCAAATATTTCCATATTGGCAGCACTGCTCTCGGAGTGGCGAAACAAACATATTAAATTAGTCAGGTTAGAGCGGGATAGAGTCAAATCTTGCAATTTGTCAACAACCGTCATTATGACTCACGTCAGGAGTGCACTTGTCTTCTATGATTGTTGATTGTTGTTTTGATTCGAGTAAAGAGTTTGGTTAAATTTGTGTTTCAATTTATATATTTTGCGATGGAAACGACATACTTAAAGGCAGCGTTCGGCAAATTTTCAATGGCATGGTCATCAGTACTATCAAAAACATCAATTTCAATATGATTTTAATTGATAATAATTATATAGAAAGAGGTTTAATTGTTAATAATTCTACGCTCTATGTTATGACATACGAAAATATCTCAAATTTGACGCGTCAGTTGTCAACTCAAACGCCTAACAGTCGAATAGCGCGCTATCTGGCCGTTGGAGCGGCAAATAGATTTATTCCTCAAATAACGTAGTTATTGGATAGATAAGTCCTATTCGTCTATTGAAAAATTGAATATTTTGTTAACTGAAGAATAAAGTCTATCTAGCTGTTTATCTGGGCATTGAAAAATCGGCCCTTAATAAGTTATAAGTTAAATATGTGATTTTCTAGATATTCCTATTTGGGATATTATTACTAGATTTCTGCCTGAGGCTTCCCCCTTTTTCTAAAACATAATAAAAAGCCTGGAAGAGATCGCTGATAAGCGATAAGGTTGCCTTATGTGCTATGCATGTTTTCCATTTCTTTTAATATTATGTAATGTAATGGTACATAAAATAGTTAAATAAATAAATAGTTAAATAAATAAATAACAAATTCTATACTGAAGCCTTTCTCGAAAACCACTATCTATCTATAGGTTTTGAAATTATTTGATACTGTGTCCCACGGTATCATTGCTCCGCTCCTGTTGGTTTTAGCGTGATGATAGCCTTATAGCCTTCCTCTGTGGCCTACCTCGATAAATGAGCTATCCAACACCGAAAGAAATTTTCAAATCGGACCAGTAGTTCCTGAGATTAGCGCGTTCAAACAAACAAAGAAACAAACTGTTCAGCTTTATATTATTAGTATAGATAAACGCAATATTGTGTTATATTATCTGTGATAAAGGTAAGACAATATCAGCATTAATTACAAAACGTTCAACCTTTCGCAATATTATATGACAGATAATAAATCTGCGTTCCGGAAATAAGGTGTCGTTCCGGGAACGCCCACTTCCGCGGCATTTATGGTGCTATTTTTTTTTATGGTAAATTTACATTTACGATGAAGAAAAAATTTGACGAAACGACGAAAACTATGAGCGCTATGAGTAATAATGGAAAATGTGTAATAAAACAATGTGTGCGTGTACTAGTGTACACACGTAAGAAGTGAAACTTCTTTATAACCTTATTTTTCAAAAAATAATTTACTATATGCAACTTTACAGAAATACGTCGAATCACGCGTGGTAGGGATAAGAAAAAGATGGCGCGTAACGGAAAAATGTCACGCGTAACCAAAATTGTTACAAAAAATTTTTGTCCAACCTCGATATAGAAGTTTCACTTCAAAAAAATAGAGGAGTACCTATGAAGAATTCCTGCTTAAAAATTTATTAATTATTATGCCTCAAAGAGTTCGCTATAATGGCTATAATAACTTTGATGTGATGTCAAAATATTATAAGACCTATATTAGCATGATAATCTTAAAGCAGCATTATTTCCAGTATAGGAAAGTGATGGCGCTAGACGTCCTACATAGCTCCATCTGTAGGTTTACTCATAGCTTTTCTATATGTAGGTTTGTACACACGTAATCCACGACGTAAGTATTTACAAGTAATAATAGTATCAGTCTAAACTCTAAACCCTAAAGCAATGATGCGGATTTCTCTTTCTATTCTTTAAAATTCAATGCGATATTCACACCAATTTTATAGAATCGTACTTAAATCAGGATAACGATTCATCTTGCTTCAAAAAGCTGGTTACAAAGAAATAAAATCCAGACTTAAAACCTCAAAAAGCAGTTCAAGAATTATTTTCTGACATAAACTGTTCCCGAATTTCCTTTACTTCTCCTGAAAAACCTGTCAAATAGAATTTAAAGATTTTAACGGATTTTAAACGCAATTTATTCATTATATTATTATCCCGACGTGTCACACTTTGCAGCGAGCGTTAAATCAGAAAATCTTTAATTTCTAAATGTATAATAAAAGAATAAATCAAAAATTTTAAAATCAGAAAAGAAAATAACCTGCCAAATATCATGATTCATGACTATCTGACTGGGTCCGTATGTTTCAATTCCCTTGTGAGTGACAAAAATTATACAGTTCGATTTCGCCATAACTTTTGATTGTGTTGATTTAGAAGCTTTTTCTGAAATATAACGGTATTTTTCCGTTTTCGTGAATATTGGGTTTAAAATTGATTTGAATATATTCAAGTGTTCCTGAAATAATTAAAAACAAAGACGACGAAGTAATTATTATTTTTTATAAATATACCTACTGTTGACTATTATAATATATGTTATTAACAACAAAATGTAGGTATTCTGAATTCTGATAAATACGGTAACGGTAAATCCATAATAATAACTGCATAGGTATTTATTTTTAATTTTTAATCTGTCAAAATTTTATTTATTACTTGTAGGAAATGGCTTGTATATAAGTATTGTACAGAGTACCTATATAATACTTACTTATAGAGTTTCATATTATTCGATTCCAAGAAAAGTAATTTTTCAAATAACAGAAACATTATTATACATACTTGATTACATATACTATTTATTCATTATCAAAATTCAAAGTTTATAACTTCCATCTACGAACTCGAAACACGATTACTGAATTCAAATGAAAACGGGGTTTTACGCATAAAGTTAAATAAATGTTCTACATTGTTTATGGTTATTGTTTTATCTGTGTACTGTTCTGGAAAATACGAGAAAGCGCGCGAAGGTTCAGTCTTGTCTTTGTCATAAAAGAAAAAAAAAGCGCGCGAAGTGACAGGACTTTTCTCTTATCTGTGGTAGCTTGTTTGTTTGCGTGGATTGCCTGATATGATATTATTATGTCACACCCCGGACACTCCATACAAAATCATCGTTTTATGGTTGGCACATTTTTGACTAGCGTAAAAAAAAAATTCGAGCTTTTTCTGATGAAATACATCCGTAAACAGCACAATATCTAACCATTTTCTACGAAAAACGATAATCACAAATCCAAAATAATAAAATTACAGTCAATTTGATTAATGTTGTCAATCTTCGTCGCGTATCGTCCCTGTAGAAAAATATGGACCATTTTTAGACTGATCGTGCGGCACCCCCGCAAGTAAGTGTTTAATTTTGGCGGGAGGCGGAGTGTCCGTTCTGTAGCGTTTAGCTACTTACTATGTATTATGTATTCTGTGATTATGTATTTAAAAAAAAACGTTATTTTCTTAGTGATACCACATATAGATAGATAGATAGATAATACTTTATTGCACACACACAAGATTTACATAAAACACAGAAAAATAACAAACAGATACAAGTATGTACAAATGGCGGCCTTATCGCTAGGCAGCGATCTCTTCCAGGCTACCATTAATTTGAACAGGGAAAACACATTTAAAGGAGGTGGGTGAGCAAAAATTATTGCGTTGGAAAAAAAAACATTATTACATATATTTATAGCATAAATTATATAAAGTAACAATATAATAAATCAGATAATACATATTATATACCAAAAATAAATAATTATACGAATAACCTGATATAGCGTAGAGGAGAAAAGAAAAGGACAACAGCAATGAAATGGAGTGAGGATTAAGAAAGTGATAGGTAGTGTGCCTTGAGGAGGTTTTTGAAACTGCCTAAGGTTTGAGCTTGTCGAACAGCTAGAGGGAGCTCATTCCAAAGCTTAACAGCGCGAACTGCAAAAGAATTGGTGTAGAATTTGCTGTTTGCGACTGGGACACGTAGAAGCAGAGATTTGGATGAGCGAGGGAACGGAGAAACAGAGAAAGCGAAATTATACATATACTATTATAATACTGTGGTGATACGTTCGTACATTCAAACAAACATTCAATATTTTCACAAAGCAAATAGGTACGTGAAATACAGAAAACTATAATGTAAACAAGCTTTATTACAATAATTGGTTTGAAATTAATATTATTATATTATAAATAAATAATAATTTGCGAGATACACTATAAACACATTCAAATTATTAGCACACGCACAATAAGAAAAATACGGTAGTTTAATAATTCTTCAATTCTTAATTAAATATTTACCAACCGTTTATACAACGCTTACGTAAACACACCATCATTATTTTACATTGTAAAATAGCTGCAAAATCCAACACAATAAGGTCTTAATTATTTTAAAGTGACTCTTCACAGTTAAGAGTGACTAATTGCCAGTCGTGGTGAAAAATTGAGAGCCTTCACAGTGAGTTGGAAAAGATTCGTGTATTTAACTTCGAAATGGCTTGTGGCCGCTAGCTGAGAGTATTTATTAGAAACTTAATTGATATGTCGCAGTCATCTGGTTGATTTTGCTATTTGATTGAATGACTAGCACGTTCATTGAATGACGACATTCAATAGAATGATTAAAGAACAAAAAAAGTACCTAGCACATATTGTCACTCTCTACTTGCTCTCTACTTAGTACTTAGTGATAACAAAAATCATAAAACAAAATTGAATGTGTGGTTTGAAAAATCACATATTTGAGCCAAACAGCGCACGGACCGCGTACACGGCCTTAATACCGATTACGGTATAAATTAGGTATGTGCTATTTTATTCCTTCCGCTTGGTCTAAAATCTAACAAATTATATACTGAAACTATCATCAAGAACGACTCTATCTATCTAAAAAAAAAAGACGTGTGGCACTCGAGGACTGCCACGGTAAAGCTAATGCATGCTACGCCTTCAAGCCACACCTCCGCGCCCGTCGGAGTGGGGAGCGTGAGGTTTTTCGTTACGCAATTTCTGGTTTCGGTCCCCGCGCTCAAAGCCCACGATAGAAGCTATGCAATAGCTTAAAAATTAAGATAAAACTACGCATACATTATAACAGACTACATTGCGATTGGCGATTAAAGGATTAAAAAATACAATTACATAAACATATTTATGTAAAACACACATAAATAAAACATAGATCCAAACTGAGCCACAAAACCAACATTTAAGGAATGTTTCAAAGAACTGTGAACGTAAAAACGGCAATAAACTATAGCATTCAACTGAGTCACTCGAGTGAGCTATAAAAACTACGTTCTTTTCGGGTTTTAGCATTTTAGACGGAAATTTAAATAGTAAAATATTTGAGTGCTTTTTTCTTGAGACGTTTTATGGCGTTGGGAAATTAAAGAGGTTTAAATCGTATTCTCTAATCTAAGATCGTAAATAATACGTCAAATGTGGTAGGTACATGTTAGCTATTCAAAAATAATATTTAATAAAAGAAATATGGTATTCAAATCAAATGAAATCAAATCATTTATTTATTTCTCCTCACAATTACCAATCACATAAATTAATCTACATGCATACAAAATTATCAAACAATTATCTGGAGTTGGAGGAGCTGGTGTCTGAAATGGGTTTTAACCGGTATCACAGATCACCAGGTCCCCGCCCTCGGAACCAAAATACAATAATTATTACAAAAATATGTTTCACATAATTCCAAAGTTTGTGGTTAGGTAGTGAGAACGACATATTAAGTTTATTGTTATTTGAAATTTAAAAATATATCTACCTACATATTATGTGTGTGCGTGTGTGTGTGTTAACATTAGATTAACCATATATAACTTACTTAACTTAAATATAATTGATATAATAGCTTAGCAAAAGACGCGGAAGAATCCCGTCTCATGATCATTTTCTTTTATTTTTTGAAAAATAATTGTGCAATATTGTAATGATGTAATAAGCTACTGTAAAGCTAAATATTTTAATTTTAAAAGTTTTGTACATTTTCTAGTTATATAATAATGATTTTATCATATTATTACAATACTAGCTTTCCGCCCGCGGCTTTGCCCGCTTTGTCTAAAACATAATAAAATAATAATTATATGTATACTAAAACCTTCCTCTTGAATTGATTTTGATGCGGTTTTTTTTAATAGAGTATCTATTAAAAAAATCGCATCAAAATCCGTTGCGTAGTTTTAAAGATTTAAGCATACATAGGGACATAGGGACATAGATCCAGAGAAAGCGACTTTGTTTTATATACTATGTAGTGATTTGTAAATGCAATTCGCGAGAGTTTTGTATTCAACCAACATTGTATCGTTCAAAAACCGACATTTTCATAGACACATATGGATTATTGTTTTAAAAATAGCATAGTTACAGTTATTGGAATACAAGCGTTTGAAACCATTTGTGAACTTTTCCATTTGAGCTTTTGCCGATTTCATTTTTAATTATATTATCTTTGGAATACATGAGTGTGTGATTTTTGTGGTCTATGAATTTGTGCCTATTTGATATTATGTAATAAAAATAATATTACATATTAGAAGAAAGTAAAAATAGTATTATAAGAAAATTAATAAGAAGAAAACAGCATTTTTCACAGTTGGAAAAATATATATAACCTATCATTTTAAATAAAAAAGAGCATATTGTGTGCCGAGCAAACGTGTCAGAAGTGAAACTTCTTTGGCAAGATACAAAGATATCAAAATCGTTGTCTTACTCCATGACGTGACGGTATTGCCATGGCGCGACTCTCAACGCGAAGAAGTTTCACTTTAATAATAATTATTTCATATACTATAGTCATTTAGAAATGGTAAAAATATATTCCTAAAATAAAAAAGGACAGAGAATTTTTGTGAACTTGAATTAATTCGTCCATTTAACAAGTCTCACTTTGAAGATAATTACAACGTTTCGTTTCACTTCCTTATTTCGTTTTAAGGGACTTTAGTAACGGCAAATTTATTTTTTTACTGATTTAGAGATAACTTTTAACAATTGAAAATTAAAGAAATTAAGTTATAGAAAAAGGAAATTCTATAAAATTGATTTTCCTGAAAGTTTTCCTGTTACTGTTTAGAGAAGAGATAATTGATTTTGACAGGTAATTGAGTTTATAAAAGGTAATTGATTTTAATGGACAGATTCTACCTATCTACTTATACTATGTACTTATTCTAAATGGCAATAATAATTATGAATATGGAAAAAATCAACTCAATTCTTGAATTATGGTAGGTACTAATCATAGATTTGTAAAATATTATTAAAATGAAGTACTTACATCGTACAAGCATTATTTGTACAAATTGCCACAGATAATAAAATAATATACTAGTCAAATTATTCAGTAGGAAAATGTAATAACTTAATAGTAAAACTTTATATAGAGCGCTAGCTTTCCGCCCGCGGCTTCGCCCGCTTGGTGTAAAATCTAATTAATTATATAGGTACCTACATAAACCTTTCTCGAGAACCAATCTATTCATTAAAATAACCGCATCAATATCCGTTGCGTAGTTTTAAAGATTTAAGCATACATGGTGACTTACATAGGGACATAGAAAGCGACGTTGTTTTATACTATGTAGTGAAGTAACCTTAATTAAAATTGCACAAATATAATATACTAGCTTTCCACCCGCGGCATCGCCCGCGCAGTCAAAGAAAATCCCGCATAGTTCCCGTTCCCGTAGGATTTCCGGGATAAAACCTATCCTATGTCCTTTCTCGGGTTTCAAAATATCTCTATACCAAATTTCATGCAAATTGGTTTAGTAGTTTAGGCGTGATTGAGTAACAGACAGACAGACAGAGTTACTTTCGCATTTATAATATTATAGTATGGATTTCAATTTTGCATCATCTATGTATATTGTCACCGAATTGTTTGACAAACAGATACAATATTGATTTTATTTCGTACAAATTCGTATATGTTCGGCTGTTTTCGTGATTCAGGGTGATATCTGTTAATGACAATGCATTTGATACTAATGTGTTGAATTATTTATTACTGATAAGTTATTTATGCAGTCAAGATAGATCTGTTCATTCGGTACATCGATACTTATGTTTGAGAAATATCATTAAGTATAAAAGTATTTTAGAAACTAATATTACATGTTAGAATCTTAGCAGTAGGTACGTATCTTATTTCCTCATACATGTAAATTAAAAAAACACAGTACCTACTTAAAAATATTTATTCTAAAATTTTATCACACATGAACAGACAAACAACTTATATTTCATAACAACATAATATTTAATAAACAACCCTAGTATGGTTTTTAAATAAAGTTTACACACAAAGCGAAATAA
This sequence comes from Colias eurytheme, assembly GCA_907164685.1. Taxonomy (NCBI): domain Eukaryota; kingdom Metazoa; phylum Arthropoda; class Insecta; order Lepidoptera; family Pieridae; genus Colias; species Colias eurytheme. The sequence continues at coordinate 7,791 of CAJQZN010036566.1, read as the reverse complement.
TTCATTTCAACATAAACACTGAAAAATTCATACCAAAACAACGGCTGTCACTTGAAGTAAAATAAATCAAACGCTGAATAACTGGAGTTTAAAGTTCTATAAATCAAAGTCTAAAACACAATTCCTGTATTGAACTATACTAGTTGGAAACCGCGGCTTCGCTCACGAAGCAACCGAGTATCTATAATGTATCTAAAGTGCTAATTTTTACTAATATTATAAAGCTGAAGAGTTTGTACGTTTGTTTGTTTCAACGCGCTTATCTTAGGAACCAATGGTCCGATTAGAAACAATATTATTTCACTGTTAGACAGTCCATTTATCGAGGAAGACCATAGGCTATATAACATCATGCAAAGAGTAATAGGAGCGGAGCAATGCGGGTAAAATCGCAAGGCAAAACTAGAGTAGACTTAAATCTATTTCTGTACTAAATTGCACACATTTCTTTAAGATGTTTTTGCGTGAAAGGGTAAAACATCTTTCCATCCATCCTCACAAACTTTTACGTTTATAATATTCGTAGGAAGTACGTAGGATACGATACCTACGAAAAAATGACGAAAAGGAAAACATTAAGCCATTTATAATATTAAAATATCTTTAATTGTTGATAAAAAAGGTCTTGTCTGATGCCTGTTTTTATTTAAAAAAAAATGTGTGCGTGTACTAGTGTACACACGTAAGAAGTGAAACTTTTTATGACCTTATTTTTCAAAAAATAATTTACTATATGCAACTTTACAGAAATACGTCAAATCACGCGTGGTAGGGATAAGAGAAAGATGGCGCGTAACGGAAAAAATGGCACGCGTAACGAAAAAATGTTACACTAAATTTTTTCCAACCTCAATAAAGAAGTTTCACTTCAAAAATTTTTTACATTTTTATTTTTTAACATTACATGAACGACAAAGATACAGTCATATCGAAAACAAGTCCTAAGTTACTGCTACTATAATAATACATTATAACAATATCAGAAGTGAAAATTTTCCTCGATGTTTGTTCTGCCTTTTAAAATCTAAACCTTTGCGAATTGCAACATAAAATATTAAAAGCACGACTAGTATTTTAAACTATAAATCATAGTCAAATACAGTTCTCCATGACGAAAAGCTTCTCTGCTCAATGTTCAAGTAAGAGTCACGTACCATCGAACGCTGGCAAAATACAGATAGGTATGTATTGTTCAAATATTTACTGTAAATATATATTTATTTTATGTACTGCACCAGCAATTTTGTGGTGTTTATTTGTACCAATATCAGGGATTACTGAATCCGTGTTAAAAACATAGTGAACATGGTTATCAAATTATGTCTTATTTAGACTCATTTTTTTTTATGTCAGAGCAAGCAAAGGAGCAGATGGGCCACCTGATGTTAAGTGGTCACCACCGCCCATAAACACTTGTAACACTAGGAGTGTTACAGGTGCTTTGCCGGCCTTTTATGGGCAAATAAGCTCTTTTCTTGAAGGCCCCAATGTCGTAGTTGTTCGGGAATATCGCAGGTGGCAAATCGTTCCACAGTTTCACCGTACGCGGAAGGAAGTTGCGGACAGTGGTGGAGCGCCAACCATCCAGATGGTGCGGATGGAACTGGTTTTTACGGCGTGTGGTCCGGTGGTGGAACTGTGCGGCTGGTAGTAGGTGGAACAATTCCTCAGAGCACTCCCCTTAGTAGATTCTGTACAGTATACAGAGAGACGCAACGTCTCTTCGCACTGACAGAGGATCGAGCCTATCGGAAAGCCTACGGTCATCGACAATTCGAGCTGCTCGACGTTGCAGGATGCGGTCAAGAGGAAGGAGTTGATACTGTGGGGCTCCGGCCCAGAGATGGGAACAGTACTCCATATGATTCTCATATTAATTCTAAATTATCTGTAAATATAGCTTCGTTGTTAGGAATATTCGTAATAATGATTGCTATCGTACAAAAACTTATTTGTCCACGGAATTTATATCTATAGAATTAAAACTTTATAAGAACGTTATAACTTATTCAAAGAGCGGTTTGTAGGTATGTATTTGGAAAAGCAAGTTTTTTAAAAACCTTTTTTTTTATGCTAACTGCAAATCGTAATAAAACTAATGAAGAAAATTAAAATCGTATGTAACATTAGTATAATATACAGGTTGTTCCACTGTTGGTATACTAAGGTCAAAGGAGGTTATAGTTTTGCATACGCTGAGTACGAAATAAATACTTATAAAATTTCAGATGCATTTTTATTCAAATAGATGAATTCTTAAAACTCTATGTGTACACTTGTACAGCCATATCAAGCAACCCGCCCAACTTTGCAACCAGCACGTAACATAATCACGTGAGCTATCGTTTATGATTATGTTTTCATTGACAAAATGCTCACATTAGAGAAGCGGTATATGCCGGCTGTGCGAAGCTAGAGAAGAAAACATGGATTTTTAGGAAAAATTTAGCAAAAATTTTTTGACGTAATTTTGTTGATTAACCTTTTGACCGCCAGAGCAAAAACGCATCGCCGTGCCCTCCACGCCAAGCCACAAATTCAATGAGATAACCTTGAAAATAGTAGGGATTCCAAAATGTTATCGATAAACATAATAATTCACGTCTGAATATTTGAATAAACAGCTTATAACACAAAAATAATATTTATTTAACCTCATCTCCTACTGTAAAAACTTAAGACCACATTAAATAGCAACTATCAACAAAAAAAATCAACCTTTTGAGATACAAAAATACATATAAAATTGCAGCAAGTTACAGCACTATTCTCTATCAGTTACGCCCCATTGGCATGTATACATGCCAATGGCGCGGGCAACCATCCTTTTTTTTATAATCTCTCGCTTCTGATTAGGGATGTGTAGCTGTATATTATTATAACTTATCGAGTTTATTTATTAAGTTTATATGAACTATAGGTATTATTGTGGAGTGTTTATTTGTAAATATCAAAACAACTATTACCTTTAAATAAAGGGAATTGCATTATGAGCTATTACGCACTGTCGGCCAGTAGACTGGACTTACTCCTGGACGACAGTGCGCAAGCCCCTATTTAAACTATAGTAAGTCACAGTCGCCGGCGACTAAGTCGCCGGCGACTTGTCGACAGTGCGTAATAGCTCTAAAACTACATATTTATTTTCCAATCATTTAGTTTAATACTTGAGTTATTACAAATACTAATTATATGTAGGTTACCATATTTTGATATGACACAGCGACAATTTGTATCATAAGAATATTCTAATAAAGGCACTCACACTCTCGGCAATACTCGATAAAATATTTTTACAACTTTCCGCACTTAACAACACGGCACGCGCTTACGACGTCACCAGTCCGACATCTATTCATGTCAATGGCGCAGAAGGGATTGCATATCGATACTGTGCTAGGGATGCGCATGATTGGCGAAAAGGAAAATATTCAAATCAACAATATCCACAATATAGACAATATGGTATTATACCAAAGAATGTAGTATTTACCTTTTTTCTCAGTGACTAAGCTTATATATTTTTTTTGTAGTTATTACAAAAATTAAGCGAATTAGAGTAATTTCGCTGAAATTTTAATGAAGTTACTTGAATATTACACTACATCACTAGTAGGCACGTATACATGTCATTGGCGCGAGAGAACATGCTTTTTTAGCCATTAATTAAGTTATTTTTTGTCATCAAATATTTGAATAACTACTTGGCAATTTTGTTTACTGTGTACAATTATGTAATAACTGGGGATTCAGTTCATAAACTGTATAAATAAAACACGTAAAAGTAAAGGTTTAATATGTTTATTTTGTATTTATCTATGATCTGTTTCTTGGCATGTATAGGTGTCGTTGGCGCACAGGGCACGATTGCGCATGACATCTATAGATGTCATTGGCGTTCAAAAGGTTAAGTATTTTTTACGTGATCAGTGTATGCAAAACTACAAGTCCCTTCGCGCTTAGTATACCAATAGTGGGACACCCTGTATATAAATTTGCAATATGTTCTTCCTGTACGTTTTTTAGTATTCTCTCCTCGTATCGTCAGTCGTGACACATACTTTACATTTACATTTATATGGCTAATGCAGATTTGTCCAATGTACATAAAAAGAGAACATTTATTTGACCGATCCTCGTAAACATAAAACCCTTTACAATTTTGCTTCGTCATTATCAGGTCTAGGTAAGCGTCATTTATTATCAGAGTAAATGTAGTAGGCCAGAAATAGACTAAACATATTTTAATAAACGACTAGTATACCCCGCGGTTTTACCCGCATTGCTCCGCTCCCTTTGGTAATAGCGTGATTATATATAGCCTATAGCCTTCTTCGATAAATGAGCTATCTAACGGTGAAATATTTTTTCAAATCGAACCCACAGTTCCTGAGATAAGAGCGTTCAATAAAACAAACAAACTCTTCAGCTTTATAATATTAGTATAGATTAAAAAAATAGTTTTCAGTTTAAGTTCAGCTATAGATAATCATAGCGAATAATATATCAAAGGGAAAAATAATAAGTATCTAATATGCATATTTTATTTCAATAACTAGCTTTCCGCCCGTGGCTTTGCCCGCTTTGTCTAAAGACTAAAACCTAATAAAATAAATTGAACACTAATACCTTCGTCTTGAATCACTTTCTATTAAAATAAACCGCATCAAAATCCAGTACATAGTTTTAAAGATTTAAGCATACATAGGGATTAGGGACATAGGGACAGAGAAAGTGACTTTGTTTTATCTATGTAGTGATACTTTAGAAAAGAAACATATCATTGTTTGATCGTTTGTAATAATCAAAATTTATTTATTTTATATTTTTATTTATTGAGTGGCGTATACTTATTTTAAACATGCTTGAATTCCGAGTAAAGCCTGAACGGATGACTAGTGTATAATTAAATTAGTAACTTATCGATAGGTGTACATACTTGTACATGTAAAATAGAGACAATATTAATTTTATAGAAAACTAGCGGTCCGCCCCGGCTTCGCCCGTGGTACATATTTCGCAATAAAAGGTAGCCTATGTTCTTTCTGAGGGTCTAAAGATTATCTGTGCCAAATTTCATCAAAATCGGTCCAGTAGTTTATGAGCCTATTCATTACAATCAAACAAAGTTTTCATCTTTATAATATTAGTGTAGATTAAATTTAGTTATAATTACAAACTTAACATAGAACTAAAATATTAATGCCATTCTTGAAGAAAATGTTTCAAAATTCGAATCCATTAATACTATTGAACGTTAGTGACTTGCATAAAAGTTTCCGAACGAATAATTCCAATCACTCTTGCTCACGAACTAAGATGAAGGAATTCATTTCTAAACGACACGCGTGATAGATGGATTTGGTGAAAATTTTCGAGTAATTACGTATTAAAATTTAAAATTTGTTGAAATATGATCTTGCTGTTAACGCATTGTCGTGAACTAAAGTGATAACTTTTCCCTTAACCCTTTTTGAAGTGAAAGTTTTAGGCGCGTTGAGAGTAAAATTCCAAGGACGTGTCATGGCAATACCGTCACGTCATGGAGTAAAGCGACGATTTTGATATGAATCTTGAAAAGAAGTTTCACTTCTGACACCTGTGCTCGGCATTCGCTCTTTTTTATTGTAAGTTTACTTATTAGGTAATCTCGACATCAGTTTAAAGTTTTTTTGATTTCTGCGCAATAGTTACAGAATAATCGCCTGTGCACACCCTGATTACACCCTGTTTAGACTATTCTACTTCATATTCCTACAAATATTATAAAAGCGAAAGTTTGTGAGGATGGATGTGTATGTGTGTGTTTGATACTCTTTTACGAAAATACTACTGAACCGATTACAATTAAATTTAGCACACATATACAGTGTAACTTGGATTAACACATAGGATAGGTTTTATCCCGTAAATCCCACGGGTTCGGGAACTATGCGGGTTTTTCTTTGAAAACGCGGGCGAAGCCGCGGGCGGAAAGCTAGTAGTGTACATGTGTGAGTGACGCCAAAGACATGTATGCCATGATATACGAATATGGATGAAATTTAACAGAAATTGACAATTTAGATAAAAACAAGAGCCCACAATAAAATATTCTAATATGTAGGTACATCGAAAAAACAATTGGATTAACTTCGTTGTTAATGTAATTAATAAAACGCCAATATTTCGCAAAAGCTTTTATATTAAGTGGTTGATTGTCATACTGAAATATTAATTAAAATTGATTTTCCATATTATATATTTTATGCTAGCTGTGCCCCGCGGTTTGACTCGCATTGCTCCACTCACAGCTCCACTCTTGTTGGTCTTAGCGTGATGATATACCTATAGCCGATATCCTTCCCCGATAAAAGACTATGTAACAGTGTAATAATTTTTCAAATCTGATCCGCGGTTTCTTAGATTAGCGCGAACAAGCAAAAACACAAACTCTTCAACTATATAATATTAGTTTCTAAAGATAATAAAATATATTCATCCAGCAAAAAGGTACCTACTTTAAGTATAAAATGTTTTCCAACACAATAATATGAAATTGAATAAATTTAGAACGGCATCATTTTTATAAGACTCAAGTAACTTTTCTCTTTTGTTGTAATACAGAAGCTTAAGAATATTTTTAATAAGAAATTCACCTTTTTATTGAACAAAGTTTATAAATTCTTTTAGATTCTATTTTATTGCATAGAAATCTGTTTCAAAACGGAACAGGGAGTAAATAAAATAAACTGATCTTTGACCCTTGCGTTTGGTTAGCTATTTTCAGACAAAATTTTACCCAAATCTATACTAATATTATAAAGCTGAAGAGTTTGTTTGTTTGAACGCACTAATCTCGGGAACTACTGGTCCGATTTGAAAAATTCTTTCGGTGTTAGATAGCCCATTTATCGAGGAAGGTTATAGGCTATATTTCATCGCGCTACGGGCAATAGGTGTGGAGCCACGGGGGTGAAACCGCGCGGAGCAGCTAGTTTTAGATAAAACGGGAGAAGCCGCGGGCAGAAAGCTACTTAGAAGTTAGAACCATCACAACATAACTCGGATAAAGCAAAGTTGCTTCGCGTGTCTATTCTAATGTATGTACGTTAAGCTTGTTTATGCTTATAGGTCTTTTAAACTACACAACAGATTCTAATAAGTTTCTTTTTAATAGATATAGTGATTCAGAGGAAGATTTTTGTATATAATTTATTAGGTTTTAGACAAAGCAGGGTGGGAAGCTGGTTAAAATATAAACATTAAAATGTCTGTGATATATAAATATTGTTATTTGGGAAACGGTTGTATGTTCTGGATAGGGACATCAAAATCTCTTGGGATTGTGGTAGACACATTTAACATCCGTGTTTAAAAAATACAGTGTTTATCTGTGGTTAAACTTTTTATGTAAGTAACTCTTTTTACGTGTTTGATTAAACAGGGTTTTATTTACCTTTTCGTGTACCATTTTTTTATATTATGGTGAATTTAATACAATATTGTATATTATATACTAGTGTTACTTTAACGTATTCATCATCTCTACATAGTATAAAACAAAGTCGCTTTTCGCCGTCTGTGTGTCTGTATGCTTATTTCTTTAAAATTATGTATCAGATTTGTAGAGTTTTTGTAACGATTCATGAAGATTCAGTATATAATTTGTTATATTTTAGATAAAGCGGAGGGCGGAAAGTTACTAATAATGGTACCTACATTAGAACTCGTACTCTATTGAAGCTTATAAACGTTGTTAAATTATTTTCAAAGGTGAAAATACAGTGACAAATACGAATACCGCAACGA